>CM053601.1:189227544-189247926 GCA_028646575.1 Pseudocheirus occidentalis | reverse complement strand
AGAGAGAAAGAGAGGGAGGCAGGAAGAGAAGAAAGGAGGGAGGGGAGGGAGAAAGAGAGAGGGAGAAACAGAAATGGAGAGAGAGACAGAGAGACAGACAGAGAGAGAGAGGGAGGAGGAAAGGGAGGAAGAGAAAGAAAGAGGGGGGGAGAGAGGAAGGGAGAGAAGAAAGGAGGGAGGGGAGGGAGAGAGAGACAGAGGAGGGGGGAAGAGAGAGAGAGAGGTGGATAGAGTCTAGGCTTGGAGTAGGAAGACCTGAGTTCAAGTCTGACCCAAGAGATTTACTAGCCTCGCTGACCCTGGGCAAGTCACTTAACTCTGCTTGCCTCAGTCTTATCATCTATGAAATGGGAATAATAATGAATGAGATGACAATTGTGATGTGCTTAGCACAATGTCTGGCAGACACCCGTAGGTGTTATATGACTATATAGTGAGATGTAATCTAGAATAACAATATACTTATACATAAATGGTCATATAAATGGACACACAGCTCAACAGGCACATCTAGTGATAGCAAAAGCTCTGCTGTGTAATGGTCAGTGTCAGCTGATGAGAGTAGGAAGCAGAGACAGAGGGAGCTGGAGCGTGGGCTCCCGGGTCTGTGCTAACAGTCCAAGGATGGGAGCAGAGACGCCCAAGCTGCTGTCGGCCACCACGGAAGGAGGCTGCACAGGAGCTGCAAGGGAGGCAGCTTAGCGCTCTAGAAACGTCAGCCCTTATAGTCATGATGATGGCAGGCAAGGGGTGCAGCAGACAGAGCCCTGGACATGGAATCAGGAAGACTCGAGTTTCAATCTGGTCTTAGACACTTCCTAGCTGCCTAGTGACCTTGGGCAAGTCACTTTCCCACCACCTCCCTCCATTTCTTCATGGGACAAATAGGAATGCTAAAAGCACCTACCTCCCACGGTTGTTTTAAGGATAAATTGAGCTGATGTTTATAAAAGTACTATAGAAACACTAGCTATTATGAAGATTGTTACAATTACTCTTCTTCCCATTCTGCAGTGGAGTAAACTAAGGCCCAAAGCCTGGGTCACACTGCCCGTGAGGAGCAAAGCAAGGTCTAGGTTTCAGGTCTCTGGGTGCAACACCCAGCAGAATGACCGGCTGTCAGGCTGTCATGATCTGAGAGGCACCCAGAGCTCCCCCACTCCCTCTGGCATGAAAGCCAGGAAGGACAGCCCCTCTGCACCCTGTCTTAGCCTGAGACGTTGGGTCCTGGAGCCCCCAGGCCAGAAACAGACCGGCTGTGCCCCCGTGAAGCTGTACCCCTATGGCCAAGTCCTTTCCTCTCTTTGAGACTCAGTTTACCTGTCAATAAAATGTCACACACAGGATGTTTGAGCTGGAAGGGGCCCTGGAGATCTTCTAGTCCAGTAACATCCATTGCCAAGTGAGGAAACTGAGTCCCAGAGAGGCTAAAGTACTTTGCTTGGTTTGTCCATCTGTAAAATGGGGCTCATACTTTTGCTTTACACCCCCTTTCTTACACAGTTGTGTAAATACAAGCTCTTTGTCATTATCATTATTGTTATTTTCCTGGAGGGGGGGAGGGGGGCAGCCCTAAGAGAGCCCCTGGATTATTCATTCTCTCCTTCAGGCTTCCCCTTCCCCAATTCACCCCCTCCATTCTTCCCCCCACGTCCTGGGTGATTCACTTTTGTCGGGGACCACAGTGAAGGTGCTCAAAAGCAGGTGCAACAATGGCCCATCTTTTTTAGGTAATTCATTTACTTCTTCCCAGGAGCCTTCCCGAGACATTGGCAGCAGCACTTTGGGCCACTTTGGGGAGTCAGGGCCTTGGGTACCCTGGTCATCTTCTGGGGGCCTCCAGGTCACTGGAGGAGTGGCTGGCATCTCCCAAGGAGCTGACTCTGGGGAAGGGCCTCCAGGAAAAGGCCCTTCCTTCCAGCCCCTGGCTGTAGCTGAGGAAGGGCATTTGGGAGCTGCCAGGCTGCCTCCAGCTCAGGGATCTCAGGCCCACTGCCCTGCCAGGGGGCCCAGGGTGAGGCGTGAGGGGCTGCTTGTGCTCAGCTCCCCAGGAAGTGCACTTGCTTTGGGTGTGTCGGACCAGGACTGGCTTTGTTCCTCTGCATTGCACTGTTCGGGTTTCAAGTGCTGGAAATCTTCACGGAAAAAGGGCATACCTTCCATCTCAAGTGGCCCTTCTACTTCTCCAGCTTCGGGATCTTGAACTTCATCGTGGCTGGTGAGGATCAGATCCAGAGGAGCCAGGGCTGGGCCTGGGACTTTCAGGGTAGTTGGGAGCTAGGAGCCAGAGAGATCCCAGGGAGGCTCCTCAGGACCATCGTGCCCGCCGCTCATATCCCTAGTGAGTGAACTGAACTGGGCAATGATTCCTCACTGTCTGCCCCAAGAGTCAAATCCCAAGGTACACAGAGGGTAAGGGCCGTGAGGAAACTGAACGTACGGCACAGAATGTCTGAGCTGGAAGGGGCCTTAGAACAGAAAACATTAGAGCTAGGAGGGACCTGATAACCTGGAACATAGACAATCCAAGCTAGACCCTATTACCTAGATTGACCCGGGAGAGGCCTTAGAACATAAAGCACAGAATGTCTGAGTTGGGAGGACCCTTTGGGGAAGGCCTTCATCAGCCTTCTGCTCTGCCCTGGTCTTCCATCCCAGCCTGGTGCCACCTTTTTCTTCCCATAGGCACCATCTGTCTCAACAGTCACAAAAACTCCCAGGACATATCATACTTATCTCCAAACAATCTGCCCACCCAATCAACGAAAAAGAGTCTATGTGGAAGCTTATGTCGTTTTTCATCTGTATCAGTCATCCCTCGAGAGCCAGCCACCTTAGGCATAGCCTTCAACAAAAAGACATCCATCGTCTCCACATGAAACTTAATCAAGTGACTTTCTACCCCTGTTTGAGAGACACCTCCAAAGCTGGTCCCCAGCTTTCTCTTCTCCACTCCCCCCCCTCCCAGCTGTCTTCCCTTTAGCAGGGAGTGGGCCTTGCTTGAGCTTCGGACATTGAGTCCCCTCCCTGCTCAGTCTACCCCGCCTCTTTGCCGAGACTGACCACTGGCACCCCCTCATTCTCCTTCCCTTGGGATAGAGCTGTTTCTGTCCTCTCCAAATTTGTGGGTTGTAAGTTCCTTGAGGGCAAGCCCTGGGTCACATCTGTCTTCATTTTCGCATTACCAAGCATCCCACCTTGCACAGTAAGTACTTAAATGAACCATGGCTGATATTTTGATAGCCCTCTCTAGACCTGATTTTGTTTCTTCCCCACAGGCAGCCCAGTGTTAATACTTTATCCCCATTTTACAGATGCAGAAGCAACCTCAGAGAGGTAAAAAGTGATTTATCCAAGGTTAGTAGAGAACAGGAACTGGATTTTAACTAAATCCCTTCTGAGTACTAGGCCAGTGCTGTCATGGATGAGTGAGTGAGTGAATGAAATGAATGGGCAGAGTTGGAGTCCAGAAGTGAATGTCTTTTCCAGGACAAGAGTGAGGAAGAAAGCCCTAAGAAAGGGCAGGCAGAGCCCAGAGGGAGGAAGCTCCCTGGCTGGGACCCCAGCCTCCCCATGAAGTCCAGATGTCAACAGTGGGGTCAAGAAGCCAGTCAGTCCTTAGATCCAGAACTGGGAAAGACCTTGAAGGTCAGAGAACCAGAGGGTGGTGACCTAAGAGCCAGGAGAAGTCGCAAGGTCCTTGAGTCTAGTTAACTCATTTTCCAGAGAAGAAAGCTGAGGCCCAGAGAAGGCTGCCAAACTTGGAAGCAACCTCTATACGATGGGAGAAATCACATCAGAAGGACATTTTCCTAATCTCAATCTGAACAGATCTATGTTTCCCTCTTCCTTGTGACAGTCTTTCAAATCCTTGAAGGTGGCCACGATGCACCTGCGAAGTCTCCCCTTCTCCATGCTAACCACTCTAAAGACTGAACGGCTCTAGTTCCCTTCATCACCCTGTCTCTCCTTCTTTCCTTCCTCCCTTCATCTCTTCTTTTCTTCCTTCCTTCTCTCCCTCCTTCCATTCTCTCTTTCCTTGCTTATCGGTAAAACAACTGGTGCCGGATACTGGGGATAGAAACACAAAAATGAAACGGCCCCCGACCTCAAGGAATATGCCTTCTGTTAAGGAAGAACAGCATGTACACAACCAAGTCAATACAAAGTGACTGTAGGGTCATTTCAGGAGGAGGGACCCTGGCTGGCAAGCGTGAGGGCAGCACAGCGCTTTGGGTGGGAGATGCTGCTTGAGCCTCAATGGGGGGTTCTAGTAGAAGGAGGCGAAGAGAGAGAGAGCATCTCAGGTATGGGGAGCAAACCCCCTGTGCTTAGGCATGGAGATGGAAGATGGTGTGGTGCCTACAGGGCACGAGCAAGCGGGGCCAAAGACCAGGGCAGCAAACGAGTTATTCTGACCTCCCTCCCTCCTGCCACAAATGACTTCTTGCAGTCTATAGAGCCCCTGGGTCAATTTGCCCAACAGTCGCCTAACTCTGTGTTCTCCCCGCCATGCTTGTGCTGCTGCTGACCGTCGGTAGTTTTGCTTGTGGAGGGCTTTGGTGATTCCAAGTACCGTTTAATATAGTAGCTGGTTCCCCCAGCCTCAAGTCATCAGAAAATTCTGTAAGTATGTAGTGGAGAAAATAGAAATGTATTGTTAGACAAGGTTCTAGATCAGTTTTGCTTGCTGTTTTCTGTCGAGGGAGGGTCAGTTTTGGCCTAGTGAAGCTCAAAGCCCTGGCTGGGAGGTTCAGTACTTGCTTCCAGATGGTTTCTGTTCTGTGGCCCAGGGTAAGCCATTTCACAACTCTAGGTCTCAGTTTCCCCCAGGAGTTGACCTCGATGATCTCTGAGGTTCCTTCCAGTCCTCGATCCAGAAAGCTGTGGGCAAAATTTGTTGAAGGTCCCACCAGCAATAAATGAGAGGAGGCACATGAGTGACAAGAGATGGAGAAGAGAGGAAAAGGTACTTGTGGTGAATGGCTGGAATCACTTCTGTAAAATATGAATCAAGGACCTCAGCTGAAAGAGCAGGGGGAAGAGAGAGCCACGGGAGGTTTGAGAGAGGAAAAGCAAGTTGGGAAGAGTAGCTGTGGTGAGGTGGATAATGAGCTAACAGAGGGGGCATGGTATGATTGCCTGGCAGTGGCAAAGGTCTGGGTGAGATTATGGACCATAAATTTGTATTGGACCTACTCAAAACAGTTTCATGATTTTCTCAACAGCATGTCTGTAGGAATGAAGGTGATGAATGGTGGGAGTGATCCAAGGCTGAGGCTTGGCTGGGAGTAGCTAGTAAAATGAGAAGAGAATGAGGTACTCAAGAGGAGAGGACAGTCTAGACTTGAACTGGTTTGCCAAGGGGTTAGGATGGGGAAAAAAAGAGTCCCCAAGTGTGGGAGAGATGGCAGAGGAGAGAACTGAGGATCGGAGGCACGGTATGCATGAGGACGATGGCTTGGTCCTGGAAGGCAGAGGTGGAAGACACAGGTTGAAAGTCAATAAATTAAAACTGGATAAGAGAACTTTGGAATTCTTCAGCGTCCTCTCTCACTGTGCCAACCACATGGTCGTGTAGAAAGGACGAGGCAAACTTGCTTCCCTGCTTGATATTGCCTTTTTCTTCATATGGTTTGTCATGACTAAATGGAAGCAGAGAGTTAACAGAATTATTTGTGGATAATCAATTTAAACATTTGTTAAGTGCCTATATGTGCTACATTCTGGGCATTGTGCTAGGCACTGGAGAAAAGGAAGGCAAACAGGAAATATCTCCTTGACATCCAGAAGATTATGTTCTATCTGTCAAAGGCCCAGCTGCCTCCTGCCCTCTCGAGAGGCTGACTCCTCTTACTTCTTTAGGGGAACTACACCACTTACTCTCAGGGGTCTCCAGTGGCAGAAAGTCAAGATTGTCCATTTTTAGCTCCTCTGATTTTCTCTCTCCAGGTTTAGTCAGAAACCTTATCCTATCCATTGCTAGAAGAGGTCTCTCCTTCCCTGCTCCTCTAAGTTAACTTTTAAGTGGCCTTTTACATCTGGATTTTGTACCCATTTGGTGTACCTCAGTGAGCAGTTTGAGATGTTGGACTAAACTTAATGTCTACCATATTGCTTTTCAGTTTTTCTAAAAGCTTTTTTCTAATAGCGAGTCTTGTCCAATCATTAGGGTCTATGCAGCCACTTCATTTTACAGATGATGGAACTGAGGCTCAGAGAAAGGGAAGTGACTGTGGCTCATTGGCCATTCAAAAACAGCATTTTCTTTTGAGGGGGGAAGGTAGGGCGATTGGGGTTAAGTGACTTACCCAAGGTCACACAACTAGTAAGTGTTAAGTGTCTGAAGTCAGATTTGAACTCAGGGCCTCCTGACTCCAGGGCTGGTGCTCTATTTGCTGTGCCACCTAGCCACCCCTAAAAAACAGCATTTTTAACAGGGATCTAAAAGCATCTCCACTAATAGCCTGGGAAAAGAGGTCTCATAGGGATCTGATACTGGGGGGGTGAGGATGTTATTTTGTCGAATAAGGACTAGCTCTGTTTGACCTCTCAGAGGACACAACAAAAGCATTGGGTTGACAAAGAGTAGATTTAGACCTGAGATAAGGAAAAGTATCCTCCTAATAATAGCTGCTGTCTCAAAGTGCAATGGGCTGCTTCTTGATTCACTGGAAGTCTTAGAGAAAAGGCTGAGTGACCAGTCACCCAGGCTGTGGTTGAGATCAGGTGCCTTTTCAGGTGAGGCGTAGACCAGATGGCCACTAACATCACTTCCTGTTTGGAGATTCTGTGATCTGGGGATCTCTGGGGAATCGCCTAATTCCCCACCTTTGGAACCATAGAATAGTAGAATCTCAGAGTTCCTTGGAAGGACCTTGGAGAGCAACTAATGCAACACCCTGCAGACCTAGGCTGGAACGTAAGTGTTTTTCATTCTTTTTTTTTTCTTATGACTTTCATAAACATCAACAAACACAAACATGTGAGTTACATTTACATGGCACTCTAAGGTGTACAAAGGATTCAACATCCCAGCAAGTGAAATGGTCTTTTAGTCTCCCCTCAACCACTGGAGACAGAAGTCCATTTTCCTTGAGTGACCCTTATGTCTGTCAGATATGGCGATGATGGTGAATCCGGGATGGGGGAAGGGGATGTTGCTTCTTACCTCTCTGGTTCATTGCCCCTCCCCAGAAAATCCAGGAAACTCATTATATGACACTAGCCAGAAGTGTATTGTCAACAACTCTCCTTATAAGCATATGACTCACAAATTTTTAAAAAATTATTTATAAGTAGGAAAAGACAAAGGAAAAGAGCAACATCTGAAGGCAGCTTGTGGTTGGAGTGCTGGGCCTGGAGTCAGGAAGTCTTAAGTTCAAATCCAGCTTCAGATACTTTATTACATGTGTGACTCCAGGCAAGTCACTCAACCTTGTTTGACCCAGTTTCTTCATCAGTAGAATAGGGATAATTACAATGTCTGCCTCCCAGGGTTATGGTGAGATCATAATTATAACATCCTTAGCACCATGCCTGGCACATAGATAAATGTTGACTCTAATGATGATGATAATGTATAGGAATATAATGGAATCTTACTGTACCATAAAGAATTAGGAGAAGCATGGGAAGAGTTGTATGAACTGATACAGAGTGAATTAAGCAGTCAGAAGATAAGAACCACATTAGAGAACACCCAAATTCAGATGAACACAATGATCAATCTCAATGCCACAGCACTGGTGATGAAATATCTTTCCCTACTATTGGCAGAGAAGGGATGGACCAATATTGGGGGGTTTTGTATACACTATCAGACAAGGTTAGTGCGCTAGTTTGTTTGGCTAAGTTATTTTTTATTTCACACAAGGAGGGTTCTTTCCAGGCAGGAAAGGGAGAAAGGGTACTGAAAAGTGATAGGGATGTAAAAAACAATAAGAAAGGTTAAAAAAATTAAAATAAGAAAAGGCAAATAGCCAAGCCTGCTAATGAGCAGTAACATTCCCCAAAGACCCATAAAGCCTGTCACTGACAAATATCTGTTAGAAAGGGAAGGTCCCATCACCTGCTGCCCCTCCCAGGTCCTCCTTTTAAAGTTCTGGGCAGCTCCCAGAAGGTGGCATTGGTATCCTCCAGCTAATTGTAACTCATCAGGCATCATCAGATCTTTGCAAAAAGCAGACCACACCAAACAATTCTTTTCTGTCCAAGGGACCCAAGCTAGCCACTGCATAGGGTAAAGATACTCTAGAATTTCCCAGAACAGTTCTAAGTCAGGTTCAGAGAAGTGATCCTGGACCCTCTGGAACTTTACCTCTTGCTATGACTTCAACTGACCTTTGGGGTCAGGATAAGAAACACATTAGCTGGCTCTATCTCCCGGCATTTATCTCAATGTCAAGTTGAGGCAGAGTGTATCCTAAGCCCAATGGTGTCTTTGCTCCAGGCACCCATATCCTCCACCTAGACTGCTATTGTCTCCCAATGTCTAGACTCCCTTGAGACTGAAAGTGAAGGCCCCTCTTTCTCTGGTTTTCCCTCAAGTTCACACACATCTCTCTGGAGACAAATCTAGTATGGAATGGGGGCGATGGAGTAGAGGGATCTGGTTCTGCCTCTGGTTTAGGGACCTTAAATCATTTTATCTTACTGACCCTGCCGCAGTCTTCTCTTCTGTAAAAGGAAGAGAGTGTATTAGATGATTTGGAGCTTCCTTCTAATTCCAAATCCTAGGATCCAAAGAACTACAGCATTATTCCAGGCTTCGGGAATAAAGGGTACAGATGAGGGAAAGGTGCCCAGTCCCCTGATGATAACTTGAGGCGGGAGAAAAAACACCGAATCCCAGGCCATCTCCAGTCATCTTGATTTTGTCCTGCCACTGACCTTTGATGACTCTGGAAGAGAGAGTGAGGCTGACAGCTTTGTTGGACTCTACCTCACTTAAATCCAATTCACTCGCAAGTCAAGACATCAGTCATCATCAGTCCAAAAAGAAGGATGAACAACAGGCAACCCTCCCTGTCCCTGCCTTTGGACTGCTGCTCCTCTTTACAGTTGGAAGCTTCATCTAGCCCACTGTGTCCCAAGCTGGGCTCTGAGGAAGCTGTTCCATGTGAATATGGTTCCTGGGATAAAACATCCTCTTTTTCTCACCAGTATTAGATGTGAAACTGTGTTTCCCCAAAAGTTCAGAGGGATTTTCCACAAGACCTCACACTTTCAGTACTGCAGAAGGACTGACCCCTAAAGGAGATAAGTTGGGGTCTTTTTGCTCTCTGTCTCTTTGCCCCCATATCAGCATCCAGGGGAAAGTCTCCCCTAAAAGGAGGTTAAGGAGGTCCCTTCTAGAAAAGGTATCTAATGTGTAGCTATCAGATACAGGACAGCTATTTTATTTCACCTACCACGAAATGATTAAAAACCAAAAGATTCATAAGCATATATTAACCAAAAGTTAAAAGATAAAACCAACAATCTGCCACCTATTCTATTCTCCCAGGAGGCAAAGACCTAATTCACCTTAGATCCTTACCTTTCAAGTGACTCAGAAAGCCCAGATCTTCTGAAGAGTGGAAGTAGCTCTTCATCTTTCCCACTCCAGAATCCTCCAGGAAGCTGTTGCAGACATCTCCTCTGGCTGGACAGCCAGCACTGGACTTATGAACTCTCCTCCTCATGAGGGAGCTTCCAAGGGGAAATATGGACCCTCAGAACTCCTAGTTGGAGGCAGTCAGGGACTTAAGGTCCAGCCTCAGGCTCGTCTGGGCACCCCCATGTTCTCTCTGCTGTGTGCTTTGCCATGATCTCTGGAGGAGAAGGGAAAGAAAATGACCTCCCCATCCCCTTGCTGGGAGACCAAGAGAGGCTGACTGAGTCTCGACTCTCCTCTCCTTTGTGTATCTCATTGGGAGGAACCTCCCTTTGTCTCAGCCACCAGCCATCTTTGAGACAGGTGCCCAGTCACCAGGACTAATAAGGGATTGATGCATAATCCCAAGTGTAAATCCTTTGGTACAGAGCAAGAGCACATGTCCATCCCTCCCTTACCCGCCCCCCCCAGGCAGAATTCAGGTTCCTTTGGCATGCCACAAGACACAAGCATGCAGCAAAATGAAGTGCAGCAATTTTTCTTGCTATAAAAATAGGGTGAAGTTTGTCTTTTTACTGTCAAGTTTTCTGGACACTAGGCTCATTCTGTCCTCCCAAGTGTCTGCCCTGGAACCCAGATCCCTATTTGTGGTTCTGTCAATGGATTTCCATTGTTTCATGTGACTACTTGGGGAAATGTTGATGTACTGTGACTCCCTCATTGTTTAGAGGTTGCAGCTTTTCAGTGGGAGCACTTACATCTCAGAAATCAGCAGATTTTACAAGTCAGAGATGAGTTGATTTTTTTATTGATTGTCAGGACTCAAGAAAGTAACAAAAGATGTTAAAAATGCAGATAACCTACTCTGTTCAGAGCAGTATACCAGGTGCTAAGGGATGTGGTCAACCTTCAACCAACCAATGGCAAACTACCCTCCAATTCTATCACTTCATAAGGGGTGACAAAGTAGAGACAAGTCTCTTTTAGCTGCCCCTTTTATGATTTCATAAACTGGGAGTATCATGACCAACTCCACTCTTTACATAGAAAATAAATCCAAAGTAATTTGGAAGAGGGGGAAATGAAATATTGGGAGGGGGAGGGGGAGAGTATCAGGTAAGGCTTATGAAGAAGGTGGCATCTATGCTCCTTCAGAGAAGAGGGAAAGCAAAAGCATTCCAGGAGCAGGGGCATGGGTTGTGCAAAGACACTGTAAAGAAGAGTATTGGGTATTCAGAATCAGATTTTGGCCTATGCAACCTACTTGGTATAACACAAGGGGATGGTACCATGTTGGAGAAAGAGGGCTGCATGGACTCAGGAGATTAAGTCCCATCTGGCCTCCAGTACATACTAACCCAGTGGCCCTGGGAAATCCCCTTCTCCTCGAAGACTCTCAGTTTCTTCATCTGTAAAATGGAGATAACACTGAAAAAACCCACCTCACATAGTTGCTGTGAGACTCAAAAGCAATATGTGTTATAATAGAAAGGCTCCAGAAGCCCCAAGTTCAAATCCTGCCCACTTAGTTTGACCTTGGGGGAGTCCATTCTCTCTCTAGGCTTGTGAAATAAAAGGGTTGGGCTGTGGAGTCCACCACAAGGGTCCTTCTTGATCTACAATTCTGTGGTAGTCTGTGAAAAGACCCAGGGGTGGGAGGTGGAGGGCAGGCACGTGGAACAGCAAGGACTGAAAGGCTGTGGCAGGACCAGATTTTGTCTCTTAAGACCTGTCGTTGCCTGGGCAACATGCTGAAAAAGGAGGTTGACCCCCTCCTCTGCAGAATGAGGGACTCACTTGGCTGCTCCCAGCTCTCAGTATCAGGGGAAAGGTTTTGGAAAGCTTCAAGGGAAAGAAAACCATGGATTTCTGCACTCCTCCTTTTAGCTAGGGTGGGGGCTGGGGGCCAAGGTGACCTGGGACCCAGGACACGTGACAGGCAGGCTGTGGATTCAGACATCTTTTCATTCCCCTCCAGCGTGGTTGGCGCTGTCCCCTCCTTCCAGCAGTTGCTAAGCAGCGGCTCTGGATGCTGCTGCTGACCTTGTTTCTATGGCAACAGACAAATCCTCCGGGACTGACAATGCCCTACTCTGGACCTCGGCTAAGGTGGCTCCCTTGATTTCCATTCTCAGTTAACTTACAAGCTTCCCAAAGGGAGGGACCCAGTAGGTTTTCACCAAATAAACCATCACCCACAGTTTCCAAATATATGGAGATAAATGTAGCCTCTGGTTTCCCTTCCAGATGGGGAGGTTGGAGCTCTAAAATTGACTGGGCCAGCGAGGGGTCAGATATGCCTGCACTGTGGGTGTCTCTGGTCCCCAGAAGTCTACCAAGAAACATAACTGTCCTCATTTCACATTCTCTGGCTCCCAGAACTCCCCAGGCTTGTCGCTTGCCCATCTCTGAGCCTCCATTTCTGCATCTGTCAAATGAGCCTACTAATTCAACCTGTAGTTGTCCTTCCAAAGTCATGGCAGAGCTCAAATAAGAGATGTGCAAGTCTTAATATGCTACAGAAGCCTGATGTTATGATAACACTACCAATTCCCATATCAAGGGGAATAAGAGAGTTGAAAGAGGCAAGATGTGGCCAGTGTAATTAAAAGGCTGGTCTGGGAGTGGGGGGCAGCTAGGTGGCTCATTGGATAAAGTGCCTGGAGCCAGGAAGACTCATCTTCCTGAGATCAAATCTAGCCTCAGACACTCAACAGCTGTGTGACCCTGGGCAAGTCACTTTACCCTGTTTGCCTCAGTTTCCTCATCTGTAAAATGATCTGGGGAAAGAAAGGCAAACCCCTCTAGTATCTCTGCCAAGAAAATCCCAAGCAGGATCACGAAGAGTCAACCACAACAAAGTTTCCTTCTGGCTCTAGGTCAGAGATTCTGAATCTAAGCTCTGCGAAATCTCGGTCAGTGTATTCCAATATGATTGGTTTTCTTTGTCATTCAATGTATTTTATTTCATACCCATAACAATACCAGTCTTAGAAGGGGCCCAGAGGCTTCACCATTCAGCCAGACACCAAACAGGTGAAGCAGCGTCCCCCAGAGCTCCATCCAGTTTGGGTGAGCCTGGGTGAGCATGCTGATTTTCATCTTTATTCTCACTGCCCCCATTCTTCTCAGCCCCCATGGCTTCCAGCCTCCACTCTCCCCCAACTCGACCAATCTGGTAAGGACTCCCCCTTTATTTCTAAGATTCTGGGTTTAAAAGCCACACAATGGATGAATACAGTCTCCTGCACCAACTCCAGACTCTTCCTTTGGCTCTCAAGGTCCTTCTGAAATTCAGCCCTCCTCCCCCACACCTTCTCTCCTCCTGTTCTTGGTCAGACTCTTCTGATATCCCCACCCCTACCCCCCCCCCCCAGTCTTGCCTCTTGCCTTTGTTCCTGCCTGCCCCGCCCCCACCCTCCTCCACCCACCCAAGCACTCCCTCCTCCCATCCTTGCAGCTCCCACCCCCACCCTAGCTCCTCTCCAGCCTCCCAGAGCTGGCGGTGGAGGGGCCCCCTGCCTTCCGTCTTTCTGAAATTGTTTTTACCAATCAGCCAACAAATTCAATGACTAGCAATGGCTCAAGTGAGTTAGCACGTTTCCTTAGCTGCCGAGGCGCTTTGCACCCGCAGATCCTAGGAGGTAGGGAGGGGAAGGGATTTTATTTCATTTCTTACAGATGAGAGAACAGAGGGCTGAGAGATGGGACTCCACTATCTGTCCTAGGTGTTAAGCAGGGAGATCCAAAGACAGTAACTAGAGGTCTGTTTGCTAGTCCTGTTGTCAGAGACCTTGGATTCAAATCACACTCATGACAATGGCAACAATCTTTAACTGTTAATAATTAAGCACTAACTATGCTGGCCACTGGTGTTTCAAATACAAAAGTGAAGTCAAGCCTCTTCAAGGAGTGTGGGGGTGGGGTGGGGACCATTATTTGTGTATACAGAACAGATAAGAAGTGGGCACCTGCTTGGATAAAGGGTCACCCCGAATGCCTAGCAGTCAGTTAATAAACATTTGCTAAGAACCTACTACATGCCTGCCACTGTGTTAAGACCTTGTCAGGCACTGTTCTAAGACCATCAGTTTTTTGAGAAGCCCCAGAGCTAGGAAATGGAACTAACCAGTCTGTGCTGGATGACCCTTTGAATAACAATCAGGTTCTAAAGAGGTCTTCACAGACCAGAACAGTGTGCTGAACACTTTCAATGAGCAGAAGCTTCAAGCTCTACACTCGCTTCTCAGATACAAAGTGGAGGAGGCTGGCTCACACAGCAATCAGCCCAAAAACAATCTGGGAGTTTTGGTAAGCCCAGAAGTTCAGTCTGGGCCAACTACAGGACACAGCTGACCAGAAGGGGAGAACTATTGAGGGCACGCCTTCTGAGAAAGAGTGTCCCAGAGCCAGAGACCAGCTGGTGTCCAATGGTGTCCATGGTGGGCATCCCATAATAGCAAGGGTATCATTTAATTGGAGAAAACCAAGGGCAAGGAAGTCAGGAGATTGAGGTCCACGATATATCAGGACCTGGGAGAAGAGAAGCCTTGGGGAGTTCCATATCTGTTCTCAGGGGTCTACAGGGCTGCTCTGTGGAAGAGGGAGCTCTTCCTCTTCTACTTGACTCCAAAGGCCAGAACTAGGAACCATAAGGCCCGCGAAACTTGGTGTAGTAGGGAAAAGCCACCTGATGCCAAGAGCTATCAGAAAGTGAAATTCACCCCCTTAAGAGGGAAGTCTTTGAGCAAAGGCTGACCCATGCCCCTGGGGGGAGGGGGGAGATTGTGTACTAATGGATGGGAAGAGTTATAAAGTTAATGGGATTTGAGATCTTCCCACCCATTAATAGGCCTCAGGTGGGGAGGGAAGCTTACTTAGGGGAGGCTTGCTTGTAGGAAGACTTTCACACCTTTTGTTAATTTCTAATTAGGGACTGAGTCAAGAGGGTTGTGATGCCTAAAAAGGGTATATATCCTCCGATGTTAGCATTTTACTTTGGGGCTCACTCATTGGAAGCATGTTCTTGTTCTTTGACCAGATGAGACTCTAGTTAACCATTAAGGAGTCCCCTAGCTTTGAAAGATCCAGATGTTGGTGCTTCTCCCTCTGGTAACTGTAAATATTGCCTTGATCAGGCAGTCAGACCTAACTCTTGATTTGTGCTAATTTCTCTGACAGTTAGAAGCCCTGTCTGTTGGTCTTTATTTCTCTGCTTGTATTTTCTCTATTTGGATTTTCTCTGAAGTTCAGGGTGCTGACTTTTCCCCTGAACTAGTGAATGTAATTAAAAAGACTGTTGACCCCTTGAGCTGTCTTTCCTAGTAAAGCATATCTAAGAACCTGTGCTAGCAGCCATCCTGAGGATGCCAGTATAGTTGGTGCTACCTGAGTGGATGTGTGTGTTGGGGGGGGGGGGGGAGGAAAGTGTGTGTGTATGTGCGTGTGTATGTGTGTGTGTATAAATATATATGTAGGTATGGGTGGGTGGGTCATTGAAGAGGGGATTTTTGTCGAGCTCCAGGTTGGAGCAGCTACCTCTTATCTCCTTCCTAGCTCCAAGATTCTGGGGTTCAGATAACTATAATGCCCAATACCAATCAATCAGTACACATTGACTAAAAGCCTACTATGTGCAAGGCACTGTCATATGCTCTGGGGCACCAGTGACAGAAGTATATTTCAGAATTGTCATCGAATTGGAAAAGTGAAAGGGACTCCAGGGGCCATGTAGAGTCCAAGCCACACCCAGAAGAGACCCTTTCCTGACAGGAGTGGAGGACTGGTAATAAGAAATGCCCTCAGGTGAACCTCTTTTCCCCCACTTAGAGTCTGAGAGAATTTTCCGACCAGAGAGAAAAGTGGCTTCCAGGCAGCCAGGTGTTGTCAGAAGCAGGATTTGAATCTGGGTCTTTCTGGCTCATGGCAGCTCTTGTCCTCTCCCACCCTGTCTCCCATACCCAAAGAACACGTTTGCAAAGGAAATGGTGGTGGTCTGGGACCAGCAGTGAGGACTGGACCAGAAGGCCTGGAAGGCTTGGAAGAGATGGCCTTTAGCTCAGACTTTGAAAGTGGGGAAAGATTCTGAAAGACAAAGGAGGGGGGAAGGGAAAGAATGGGGGAGAGAGGCCACTTCTGGCCAGGCTCTATATTTCTCTTTGTGTTCAGAGAACGTAGTCTGAGCCCTGGGGCTGCTGCTCTGAGAGGTTGCCAAGGAAACCAATCACAAAACCGTAAAAAGTGGTTCTCGGCCATTGGCACTTTAGGCCTAGCAGGAGGTTCAGGTAGTCAGAGTCGGAAGGAGGGAGGGCTCCTCTGAGCTGAGCTGTGATGCAGAGGACAGAGACCACAGGCTCAAAGCCTTATAGCATTACACCTAGGACCTTGGAGGAGGCCAGCACGCTAATTTCCAATCTGAGACCAGGAAGAGAGAGATGACTTGCCCAAAGTCATGAGTAAGTATCAAAGGCAGGATCTGAATCCAGGTCCTCAGACTCCAAAGCCAGTGCCCTCTGCACAACATCTACACTGCCTTGTAAATCCTGGGATGGGATCCCAGAATTTGACCTTTGACCAAACCTTTCATTGAAGTCCATTTATAGATGCTGACAGTCCTTAGCCCAGCTTCCAGTTTCCAGCTTCTAGCAGCAAATGGGGCCCCAGAAGGTGGCTGGGGCTCAAGCCTGAGCATTAGGGGGCCTTTCTAAGGTTCATGACTCAAGTCCCCATTCCAATATGTTCTCCCCAACATCATTTGCCCCATGCCAATGAATGACATCACTAATACCATTTATTAGCACAAGTAATGCCAACAATTGAACAAAGGGTGATTTACTAAGAAGACAGAGAACAGACCTTACAAACCATTCTCCCCAAGGCCTGCTCCCCTTCTCCTGTGGGTGAATCCCTCCCAGAGCCTCAATTTTGTGGGAGGGCCCAGGCCAGCCTGCCCTAGTCCCTCCTCCAGCCCACAGCCCTGACTCTCATGCAAACTAGCCCCCAACGAGGAAGAAGGGTGCAAAGCCTGGGGGGTGGGGGTGGGGACCTTTCAGATGTGTGCCAGGCCTGCCAGCAGGCCACATGGATGAGGGGGTGCAGCCAGAGACAAGGAGGGATAAGGAGATTACCATTACTTTTTCTTTTAACAAAATCATGACAGCAGCTGTGTGGGCTGCTTACCAGAGAGGTCAGCTGAGCTTTGAGGTGGGGGGGGGGGGGGGCTTGAATCCAGAGGAGTATTCCCTGAATGCCCGGGGCCCTGTGGAAGGAGTACCAGGTGCAGTCTGAGGCTGTCAGCCTGAATCTCAGCTGGGAAGGAATCATGGTCATAGCAGGTATCCCAATACCACTGGCCAAGCTCTTTCCAGGCATTATCTTAGGTAAATGTCATTAGAGCCCTGTCATTAGCCTTATCTCACTAATGAGGAAGCTGAGAAAGATTAAGGAGCTTGTGAAGGGTCACAGAGTGAGGATTCCAGTCTCTGACTCCAAATCCAGGGTTCTTCCTGCTAACTTGTATGCCTTCTCCCACTCCTTTCCTTGGTAGGTGGTAAAAACACTGAGTGGGTTGAACTTTACAGCTGGAAGGGACACTGGAAGCTGTAACAGAAATAAACCAAGACCCAGCAAAGTTAAGTGACTTGTCCAGGGTCACACGAATAAAAATGGCAGAGTTGGGGTTTTGTCCATTGCAACATGGGAGCATAATAGAAGATCTCTCTGTCTAATTTTTAAACTGATGTCTCTATCAGATACTGTCACCAACCAGGTTCTGGGTTTGAAGCTCTTTGTCCCTGGAGTTGGAGATATTGTGTGGGACTGTGAACATCCAGGAGGTCATGGTCTAGGCCAGCCTCTACAGGGACTCCATGTCTCTGGGCAAAGGTAGCGACCTCCTCCAGTATCTCCCAAGGGCTGTAGCCCTGGGGACTCTGGCTCCCTGGAGAGGAATACCCTGGTGTATCCTGGAAGGCTGTTCACCCTCTCCTTTGACCTCAGGCCTAGGCTGGGGGGAGGGGAAGCTGGGCCTTTCCATAACCCTCAAAGATTCAGGCCACTCCTGTTAAGCCTGCTGGGAATTTTGATGAACATTTAATTTACTTCTACTTGCCTTTAATAACATCATTAATGACAATAATGTGGGAGTGGGCCGTCTCCTCCATTAAAGAACTTTTTAAAACTCTTCTTGGACTGGCTCGTATTTGCAGCCTGGATGGCTTCTTGAGGACAGAGTGTTACACCTGGAGTCAGGAAGACCTGAATTCAAATCCTGATTCTGACGCTTCCTAACCATGTTATCCTAGTCAAGTCTACTAACCTTTGCCTGTCGCAGCTTCCCAAACTGTAAAATGATTAATAACAGCACTTAGCTCCTGGCCTCATTGTGAGGAGAACCTGAGGTAATATTTGTGAATGCTTTGCAGACAGAAATACTGGTTTCCTTGTGTTACAGGTCAGTTCAACAAACATTTATTACACATTTACCAATCGGAAGGTCTTGGAGAGGACCTTGCCCTCAGGGAGCTTGCCTTCTACTGTGAAGGGGCAGATGGCACATCCACAGACACAGGACTACAAAGCTCTCTGAGCAGTCCTGAATACTAACAGTAAACCTGGGCCACACTCCTCCACCAACAGACACAGTGCCCATGGGGGAGAGGGGGACACATTTACAGAGCATAAGGGGGACAGCCCACACCCAGGAAAGGAGCACTCACAGATCTGGGCTGAAGCCTGACATACCTAGTCCTTTCTCAGGGAACACCCTCCAGGCCCTGGGCAGAGCTTTCCTAACAGAGCAGCCCCTTTGTAGGCTCACTGGAACAGTCCCCTAAGCTGGGATCCCTGGCTCTCTAGATCAGCGGCCCTGACTGGGCCGGAGACAGTGTGAGTCTATCTCAGTGACAAGCTGGCAAACATGTAGGACTTGGAGGTTTGCAACACACTTTCAGGGTGTAATCTCCCTGGTGCTTAAGGCTGGGGGACTAGTCCAGTGGGTGAGAGCCTCAAAGGCATATGGAACCCAGGAAGCAGCTCAAGAAGAAGGGACATTAGCATCCGAGGGCTTAGGCTGAGTGTTGGCTATGTGAGTGGAGAGAAGGGTCTGGAGGGGAGATGCCAAGGAGTCAGAAATGGTGAATCTAGAATACAGGGGGAAGGAGAATGAGGAGATGAAGTTGTCAGCCTGGGAGAAAGGAAGGTGAGAAGTCTGGTAGAGGGTGGATTGGAAGGGAGAGATAATGAGTCCTGTGTGAGACATGTTGAGTCAGAGCTATCTCTGCAACATTCTGTGGAAGTGTCTGCTAGACGGTTTGTGATGTGGAGACCCAGCCCCAGGTTGGCTCTCTAGATCCAGGAATCATCTTCCTGGAGATGATCGTTGAACCCAGGGGAGCCAATGAGGAGGCCAAGAGAGAGGGCAGAGAGATAGGAGGGCAGCCATTTTGGAGATGCCCAAAGTCAGCAGGAGGAACAGAAGAGATGTCCTTGGCAAGGACAGAGACTGGAGAAGAGGAGGAGAGGAATGATATAGGGAGAGCCTGACAATAGATTTAGAGTTCGAAGAAACCCCCATTTAACAGATAACAAAACTGAGGTATTAAGCAGCCAACTTACTCAAGGCCACAAAGCAAGAAAGAATTCAAGGTGGGATTAGAATCCAGTTCCTCTGACTCCAAATCTAGCCCTCTCTCTTTAGCACCTTGGAGACAGGATTTTCTTTTTACAGAGGGATCAAAGGTGAGAGGTAGGGAAGAAGAGGGAAGGAAGGTACTCCCAATGTATGGCCTCCAGAACCTTAGTAAAGTTTGGGGGCTGAGGTCCTGCACCAGTTTATTCCCCCGTGTGGAAAGGAGGACTGCCTTTACTTGGTCCTCAAGCTGTCTCCTGTCTTCAAACGGCAAAAGCTGGTAACTAGGGGAGGCCCAGAAATTGACCCTGGAAGGGACTCGTGAAGCTCAGGACAGAGCCTAGTCCTCTTATCTGGAAGAGGATGCTGAGACCCACTCACAGTCAGTGGCTAAGCCAGGACTCAACTCTGGGCTGCCCTGGTGTCCAACTTGGACCTCCACCCTGGCTGGCCTTCCAGTCCAGGGTCACACCGTTCTCCAGCCCAGCAGACAATCTGGAGGAGGGGAATGTTTGTCCTTTGACAGGACGAGACCTTGTGTGAAGGGTCCTGAGGGAGCACCAGCCGCCCAGCTGGGGGACAACATCTCTCTCTTCCTGGGGATGCCGCTGAGCTGGCCGTGCCACATGGGCATCCCAACATGGCTGAGTTATTTATTTTTATTTTTTAAATTAAATTTTATGTTTATCTTTAGTTTACATCATTCATTTCCACAAGATTTTGAGTTATAAATTTTCTCCCCATCTTTCCCCTACCCACCTCCCACAACAGCAATCCTACTGTATACCCCCTTCCCCAATCTGCTGTCTCCTCGAACTTTCCAGTAGGGCAGGATGGGTCTCCTTCCTACCCCAGTGCCTGTATATCTTATATCCCAGTTGCATGTAAAAAAAATAATAATATATATATTTTTTAAACATTTGATTTTAAAACTTTGGATTCCAGATTCTTTCCCTTCCTCCCTTGTCACCTACCCTTACTGGGAAGATAAGCAATCCAATATAGGTTGTACGTGCATTGCTATGCAAAACATTTCCATAGTGGATATATTACAAAAGACCGACTATATTTCCCTCCATCCTATCCTGGTCCCCATTTGTTCTATTTTCTACTTTGACCCTGTCCCTTTTCAAAAGTGTGTGCTTCTAACAACCTT
>CM053601.1:189211906-189227044 GCA_028646575.1 Pseudocheirus occidentalis | reverse complement strand
TTTCTCATTGCCTTCTATTTTTTTTTTCATTTGTTTGAATCTGTTTAATATTATCTTGATTTCTCATAAAGTCATTAGCTTCCATTTGCTCCACTCTAATTCTGAAGTAATTATTCTCTTCAATGAGCTTTTGAGATTCTTTTTCCATCTAGCAAATTCGACTTTTTAAGGCATTCTTCTCCTCATTGACTTTTTGGGCCTCTTTTGCCATTTGAGTTAATCTATTTTTTAAGGTGTTATTTTCTTCAGTCAGGTTGTTGACTCTCTTTTCACAATTTTCTTGCATCATTTTCATTTCTCTTCCCAATTTTTCCTCCACTTCTCTTATTTGGTTTTCAAAATCCTTTTTAAGCTCCTCTATGGACTGTAACCAATTCACATTTTTCTTGGAAACTTTTGGTGCGGGAGTTCTGACTTCATTGTCTTCCTGCCATTCCATGCTTTGATCCTTTTTGTTCCCAAAAAAGGAAGCTAAAGTTGGATAGCTGTGCTTGCTTTGCTTCCTTTGCTTGCTCATGCTGCCATTCAGTTATTTGACTTTTGAGCTCTTTGCCACGGTAGAACTCTGCTTCCAGAGATGAGAGCTTTGTCCCAAATCACTGGGGTTTTCACAGCTGCCAGAGCTATTAGTTGGGTGCCCTCTTTGAAGCTTCCACAGGCTCTGGCACCTGGTCACACACCCCAGGACCTCCACCCAAGACAGCTATCCAGATCCAAGCAGGTTAAAGCAAGAGCAATAACCTCTCAGAATGGTCGCTTGGTCCCCTATGATCTGTAGGCCAGGAGCTCTGAAGCAGCCACGTGGAGGTGGCTGCATAGCCGCTGTGCCTGAGCTACTTCTCTCTTCCAGAGCAGAGGCCATACTGCACTCTTGGTCTCCCTGTTCCCAAAGTCCACACTGACCTTTTACTTTGCCTTTTTCATTTATGGGTTGGTAATTCTGGAAATAGCCACAGCTGTTGGTGATCCTCGAAGTCCCTCCAGCCGTGGCTGATCAAGGCCACCCTGGGGCTAAAATGGGGGTGGGGCACTCATGTGGGGCTTGGCTCCCAGTGTGCTGTGATGGACCCTTCCTGTCTGCCTGCCCAGCTGCCTTCAGCGGGAGATTTGTTTCTCTCTGTCACTTTGTGGGTTCTTTAAGTAAAGTTTGTTTTGAGTCATATTTTATAGGTATTCAAGGTGGTTATGGGGTGAGCCACAGAGTTTTTCTGCTTCTATGCCGCCATCTTGGTTCCTCTTCATGTGGTTGAGTTAAAAGATCTCAGAGGAGCCCATACTGTGCTGCCATTGACCTCTCAAGGATTCCCTTTGGGGAAACCCTTAGCACCAGCTCTCTTGGGCCTTTCTTTAGGCTGATGGAAAGGGTGTTGTTATGGGACTACTGGGACAGAAAGTACCTTTCCAGTAGCCAGTGCTACCCAGGGAGTGCAACAAGACCTACTTGGCTTTCAGCTCCCCCACCCTCGAACAATCCTCAAGGCTGCCTCCCTGCCCTGGCTGCCTGGCCATGATCTCCATCCAGGACCCAAAGAACTCCCTTAAAGGGAGTCCCTGCCCCAAAGGCATGTGGGGAGCACCTCAAGAAGAAGGAGCATTAGCATTTCAGCAAGAATTCTTGCATTCATCTTAAGAGCATTTATTAAGAACTTACTGTGAGCCAGGACTGGGCCAGGGGCTGGACATAGAAAGACAAAACCCAGGCACTCCCTGCCTTCTGTGAGCTTCTATTTTACCGAACTGGGAGGGGGAACAACATAGGCATAGATAAGGAAAAACAAATATACACAAAATGAAGGTGATGAGGGGAGGTAGGGGAGGAGGGTAGATAGCTCTGACAACTGGGGAAATCCCAAATTCCCAAGGGGACTCCAAACCACAGGGTGGTGCTCTGGCTTTGGAGACTTGAAAAGATGTCTGGGGAAAAGAAACTGGCCCTACCACAGGCGCCAAGAACTGTCTCCCAGAATGCTTTGTTTGGGATTTGCCTCACCGGTGGATTGAGACAAAGTCCGCCTTGTAATGGACAAACAGTATTGCTTGGGATGCTTGGATGGGAAGCACTGGCCTGGACTGGGCTTCTCAGAGGAGACTTGAGGCGAGATGATTTAAGGGGAAAGTCCAGAGTCTGGAATGTTTGGATTATATAACTGATGAAAAATGTCTGCTAGTAAGCAGAAAGGACTCACCCAAGCCATGGCACTAGTAACAAAGCTGTGCTTTGAACCCACGTTTCCTAGATTCCTGTAACCCCAGCTTCAAAGGCAAGAGGACAGGAACTCTCTCCCATGGGGTGGAGATGAACCCCAGCCCCACCCTGCTTGGCAAGAGCTGGAGAAAGGAGAACTCTCCATCTTCTTCAAGCCTGGAGTCATTTCAAACCTGGCTTCCAGGTTTGAGAGGGAAGATGGCTGAAGCCAAGCCTAGTTCAGACATGGGAGGGGCTGGCAGTCTCCATCATGTCCCTCTCCCAGCCTGCTACATTAGAGCCTGCAGGGAGTGTCTCCCTGGGGATGCTGTAGCTCAGTTACCTCTGTCCCAACTCTGCATTGTCTGGCATGTTGTCTCCTGATTTCTGTCTCACTGCTGATTTGGATAAGTGGATTTTCTTAGCTAATTGCTAGATGTGTGTGCATTGTGGAACTGACATCTGAAAAGAAAGGTGTGGAGCCTTGGATATAGACCTCAGGGTCCTGCTTGCCCTCCAAATGGGAAACAGCTCCCAGAAGTTGGCTTGAAGCTGAAACTCGAAACCCTTAGACATGTTTAAGGGAACAGATAGATATCATTTAGCTTGGTAGCCCTTTTCTCTGCAGAAAGCAGCGTGGCAGCCTCTGGCCCCAAACTCCTGCTTCATTTCTTGGCAGGAATTCAATTCTCCTTTGGAGAAGGATGGGGGAGAGAAGAGACTCAATTTGTCCATTTTGTGTCCTCTCAAGAAACACAAAAATACTCCCCCATGCATATGTGGGGAGTGTCCCTCTCAACACACAGGCCTTGTCACATATATGTATGTGTATATGTATGTATACATATATGCATGTGTATGTGTACATGTGTATATGTATATGGTTTGACAGGGTGTCCCAAAAATCTTAGAGCTGTCTTTGGCTATTAGAGCTTTAAACAGCATGAAGACTTTGGAGACAGCTTCATGTACAACATGTATGTATGTTTAGACACATATTCCATCCTGCTCAGATCTACAGGAAAGCTGTTCCCCTGCCTTTCCTCACGTCAGCCACTTAATTTGCTCTTCCCAAGTCACCTGGGAACAGTGGGAGGGTACAGATTGTTCTTTCCGCTCATGGATGGCAGAGGCTGAAACCATGGCAAGTATCTAAGTCACTGCGTCATGAAGAGTGCTCTGATTGGCCAGAGAAAGAAGGCAAGCAAGGCTTGTCAGCCATCTCAGGGGCCCAGGGGCTTGCTCTCTCATTGTAGAGAGGGAGAGAAATCAAAATGGCGATGGAGATGGGGGCGGGCTGGGATATGGATGGAGATGGGGATAAATATATATACACAGAAATCAGAAAGAAGGGGACCGATTTGGAGGGGGGATACTCCCAGGGATCGATAGGCAGAGATTGAGACAGGGACAGGAATAGAGCTCTCATGGAAATTCCCATTGCAACCCCTCTTGGCCATTCCTCTGTTTGGGGTAATCAGTTACGTACCTCCCCTCTTGAGGCCCAATCCAATCCCTTCTTTAGCACCAAAATACCCAAGAGACACAGAAATCCAATAGCAAAAACATTTATTTAGGACCCGACACATGTAAACAAGGGGGAAGGGAACAGAATGGCCAAAGTATCCCCTTAGCCCAGGCATAGGAACAGAGCTTTCCAGGGGGCCAGCACAAAGGGAGAAGGGCACACTAGCTTTCAAACCCCAAGGCCCCCTGGGAAATGCCCCAAGTGCCATGCTATCTGCCTCCTGGATGTTTTCCAGCTATGCTTTGGCTCAAACTGGGGTCAGCTTCAATCTGAAGTCTAACTGAGGCTTAGAAACAGCATCATCCTTCTGCCCAGGGTTACTCTGTGACTTTAGATGAGCCATCTCTCAGTGTCTTCATCTGTAAGATGCCTGGGCTACTTACTTCCATCACAGGGTGGGTAGGAAGCTCAAAAATGACTGTGAAGTTCCACAAACTCACAAATGCTGTGTAAGTCATGGCTTTTGATATTCTCTTCAGTAGGTATGTAACCTCATCCAGCTTCCTCTTAGAGTTGGAAGACGTCCCACGTGAGGCAGCGCAGAAAGTGCCAGGTCACACATACGGGCAGCTGGGTGATGTGGCCTTGCTGCCAGTTGCTATCTCCCCCATGTACACAACTGTCTCAGGTGGAGGGTAGGTGGAAGGAGAGGACTTTGGCAAAGTTCAGAAGCAAGTGTGTCTAGAGTCTGGACTGCCAAAGTCGGAAGGCCTATGCCTAGCCCTCAGGGTTCCAGGGGAGCCTGACAGGTACTGCGGGGCTTTTCCAAATGCCAGCAACTGAGCCTCTTCCCCAGTATAGTGACTGCCAATGGTTAGTGCTCCAGCTCCATTTAACCAATGTACATCAATTAGCTTCTTCTTCTTGTTTAGTTGTTGGGTTTTTCTTCAGTCCCATCTGACTCTTTGTGACTCCTTTGGGGTTTTCTTGGCAAAGATACTGAAATGGTTCACCATTTCCTTCTCCAGCACTTTGCTTTTACAAAGGGATGTTTACAGCAAAGATATAGTGAGGACAGAAGTACAAGTATCTTCCCCAAACACCTGAGGCACACCCTCCAGACCTTTCCCTTTAGTTCATGGGGAGAGTGAGCTCAAACTTAGAGCAGTTTCTATGCAACTTTGGTCCCACCTCCAAATTCAGTTTAGCTGACAGAGGAGTCACTGTCTCCACTACCACTGGGCTGGGTCAAGCAGCCGCTATCAGGCTTCTGTCGAGTCCCTGCATGGACTGGAGCTCCTAGAATTCTGGTAGCTCACTCTTCTGACCTTTCAAAGCTCAGAAGGTCATATACATTTCAGGTCTCCTTCATTTTAAAATAAGAAAGAATATTCACAACAGCAAGGGAGACAACAGCAGTATCATGTTCCTCAGGTAGTACTGACTCTGGAATCAGGAAGATCTGAGTTCAAATCTAGCCTCAGATCATCACTCACTGTGTGACCCTCTGTTTGACTCAGTTTCTTCATCTGTAAAATGGAGCACCTGCTTGTTGTAAGGATCAGATGAGACAGTAATTGTAAAGCACTTAGCACAGTGCCCAGCTCATTGTAAGCACCGTATAAACATTATCATTATTATCATCATGCATTCGTGGCTTCATGCAGCTTTGGGTAGGAGGGGCCTTCAGCAGCTTGTCCTCTTCAGATGCTATAGAGGCAGGAGCCAGTTGTACATGAGCCTCAGTTTCTCTGCTCGGTGTCTTTCCAGTGTGTCTCACTCCAGCTCCCACAACCAATCAATAGATTTCTCTTCACCACATGGCCAGAGTACATTGCACCTGCTTGCCAGCACTCCCTTATGTGGCATAAATGCCAAGCATCTGGTCAATGTAGAGGGTGCAGCCATATGGCTTACCCAGCCAACTGAGGCTGGATGGGGCAGATATGCATTCCTGGAAGGGGGACATTTTCAAGGAGGTTGTAGGAAGTGAAGGACAAAAAGTACAACTGCTGTATAGCAACTCAGGCCAGACCACTGGATTCAGCACCAAGAACTCCCACTACAGATGCCCAAGGGATGTGTGTCCCTGGCTAAGTCACTTGACCTCTTCTTTACTTCCATTTTTCAACTGAAAAATGGAATATGGTGTTGATAACATTAGCACCAGCCTTTCAGGGACTCTAACCAGATATTTGTAAAGCACTTAGCACATAGTCTGACAAATAGTAGGCATTTAACAAATAAATGCTCAGTCCCTTCCCTTCCCTTTGTCAATTCTTATCATGCTGCTGTTGAGGTTTTCCTCAGAAAGAGCTCTCATGGAAGGCCAAAGCTGCCTCCCTGAGGAGAGGAACACAGCAGACCCGTCACAAGGCACAGGTGTGTATTTGCACCCCAGTCCAAACATCCGCCTCTACTTGAAACGTCCACTCCCAAGGCAGTCACATCATGTGAACTGATTACGGCTGGCTTACCAGTCACTCATCCGGCCGACTGTTTCTCCCTTTGGTGAAGAGGGGCTCCCACTGCTAATGATGAACAACAGTAATAATGGTAGCTAGCATTTATACAGCACCTACTATGTGGTAGAGCTTTGTGTAAAGCACTGTGCTCAGTGCTTTACAAAGATCTCATCTGATCCTTGTAAAGTAGGTGCTATTATGATCTCCATTTTATAGATTAGGAAACTGAGGCAAACAAAAGTGAAGTGACTTGGCCTGGGTCAAACAGCTAGTTTGCGTTGGAGTTGGGACCCAAACCTGAGCTGGGCTTGTTCCATGTCACCCCAGAGGTCAGAACCAGAAGTGGTAGAAGAAAGCCCCGATGCTTCCTTTAGGCAGTGGGAGCTGTCCAAAGCTGACATGCCACGTGTCTAGAAGTAGACCAGTGACTGCTGAAAACCCCTCCAGATCCTCAATTCTGGTTTGGTTTAGACTCTGAATCCAATATCTTCCCATTGCACCATCCTGTATTACCCAGCAGCCTCAGGGGCAGCCAACTGCCTAGATCTCGCTCTCCCCTCCTCCTGGAGCTGGGGGAGGGGGGTGCTGCTGAGATGCCATTCATCCTTCTGTGATAGAATTCGTCAGAAAGTTTTCCCTTCTGGGAAATGGAAGGGGGTACCAACACTTGGAACTGCCGACTTCACAGAGAGTTAGGGGAATTAGGAGATATAAGAAATACAAAGTTACTTAACAAGTTCACAGCACAAAGTACAAAGTAACTGCTCTTATTTCTCTGGGACTGAAATGTTCCAGGAATGTTGAGGAGGAGGGGGTGAGGGAATAGGGACAGGATGTTCTGCCCTCCAGGGGGACACAGCCCACTGCCCCTTTGCCTCTGCTCCTGTGGCCCTGCTTCATAGCCCAGGAAGGCCACCAGGGAGGGGTGCTACAACCCAATGGCCTGGGATTCCTGACTAGCAGGCACTTCTTCCACTAACCCTGCTCCGTTAACCCTCCTGGCCTCCTATTGAGCCTTCATAATGAAAAATATTCATCACCTTATGGTGAGCCCAGAAATGAGGCTCTCAAAAGTAGCCATGGTAGAATCAGACTAGAGACCCCACCCCTGTCCCTGGGCTGAAGCCTCTTCAGCTCAGCTAGAGCTTTTACCCTGCTTCCACTGGCACTCCCTTCAAGAGTCTAGATGCAGCTCCCCTACTTGAGGAGGGGCCAACACAGGACTTTGGTGAGGGATAACATCTCAATCCCCAGTCACTGACTGAATGGAATCCTCTCTTGGAAAACAGGCAATTCTGCTGCTAGGATGGAACAATACTCATGTAGCCTTTAAGAGCTCAGTATGTAGTAGAAATCAAATCAAAATAAAGTTCCCAGATGTGGGGCTGGGTTGAAGTCTCCTCCCTTATGCCCCTGGGCCACTCCTACTGACTGGCAACAGAATTCTCCCCATCCCCACCCACTGAGGACCCACTTCATGCCATTCGCCTTGGGTGTAAGAACTAGTGGCAGCTCTAGAAGCCCCTAACACTTTCAGGAGCAGTGATTTCACCTCTGTGCTTTCACTTTTCCCTCCCTACTCTGCCCCCTCCCCAGCTCAAAGGCCCTCTGGGCCTCAGGAGATGATTTCATGTGTAGCTATAGCCAAAAAAGACAAGTCATTATTCTTCCAGGTCCTTGGTGAGGAACCTTTACCCCCTTAGCCAGATGGTTCACTGACAAGAAGTCAGCAAGCCGCCACTGGGGTCGGCAAGCATTATGTGGAGGGTCATGAAAACTAAAAGGCCTAATGAAATGAACATTTTTTTCATGCTCATTTGCTCTACCAAAGACCTCTTCCAGGACAAATTGTGTGATCCATACACAGAAATATCTGCATATTTTGCTTGATAGATGTGTGTTGCTACATATATCATATATGTGTAAGTATGCATATAATATACAAGATTATGTGCTATACAATGGAACTAGAGCTGTAGCTAGAGTCATAGGATCTGAGTTCAAATCCTGACTCTGCCATGTTCTATTTGTATATGACCTTAGGCAAGTCATTGAACTTTCATGGGGTTCAGTTTTCTCATCTACCAAAATGAAGGGGTTATGCTATGTGCCTTCCTGGTTCTCAGTCTATGAACCTATGTATGCGTGCATATATAAGTGTATTTGCTACGTTATATAGGTGCAGGGCAAGAAGAGGCACAGTATAAATGCAAGTCTACAAGATAATCATGGTCTAGACACACAAAGAAACAGCAACATAAAGTTAAAGAAATGAGCACTATTAGGGCCCTGAAATCAGGGGGACCTAAGTTCAAATCTGGTCTCAGACACTTAACACTTCCTATCTGTGTGACCTTGGGCAAGTCACTTAACCCCAATTGCCCCGCCTTCCCCTCTCCAAAAAAAAGCACTATTAATGAAACTTTTCTCTTTTACAATTGGCGCCTTTTGCTTTCTGAATTCAGCGCCCCCTCCCTTTCCCACCAGAATTTCCTTTAGAATAACAATTTTGAAAGAAACAAGAAGAAAATCAGTTTAGCAAAAGTAGACAATCCACCGATGTTTCTGACCATCCCTACAATAGTTTGGAGTTTGGGGCTTGGGGTTTTGGTTATGGCTTTTCCCCCCAGTGCAGAGTCAGATAGGCTGCTCCCCAGAGAGACCTTGGACTTTATTCATGAGGATGTTCTCCCTTTTGGTTCGGTGCCTTTGTCCTCTCTCTCTGTGCCCACCCCACATGCTGAAGGCTCTTCTCTAGGTCAGTAGGTGGCCAGTAGGGCGGTCATCACCTCTCACTATGGAGATTCCACCTGCCCCACTCCTCGTCTGGTCACGCAGCCCAGGGGCAGTGGGAGGGGAAGAAGTAACCTTCCTCTGGGTTTTCCATCCACTGTTAGGCATAGACAATGAGCCGGTCCCAGATCAGAAGAGAAGGAGAGGCAGCTTGATGGCCTTTGAGGAACAAAGGACAAGTTGCTTTAAATGACCCAAAGCTTCTCCTAGGAACAAAGGTCCATCTTGTTAAAGGTCCATTCTTCCAGCAGTGCTTGGTAGCTGAGTCATGGGGTGCCATGCACTCAGAGGAATGAAAATGGACCACCAACCAGAGAGCAACAGGGAGCCTCAGAGGAGACATGGGCAGGCAGCAGAGCATTCCCCAGAAGGAGCAAAATGAGCTGTATTTAGAAGAATGCATTCAGACGGTGGCCAAGGACATTGGGAAGGCCTGCAGGCCATGTCCAGCCCTGCCCAGAAGCTACCAGAGCTCACCTTCTGTTGGCAGAGCCTGTGAGAACCAAGGTCACCTTGTGCCAACACGAGGCATCCCAGAAGAAGGTGGAGGAGTAGGACCTTAATGAAAGTCCTTCTACCCCCCTGTCGTTGTGAAGACTTGCTGAGATTTCAAACCAAAAGAGTGACCTGTGAAGGGCCTGTAATTGAAGTTGCCGACATGTCTATTCTGGCAGTGAGATGGCCAGGAATCCTCAGCAGCCAGATTCCAGGAAAGGGGCCATAATAAAAACCCATGACCTCAGATGTTTAGAGCCCAGCAAACTAGGTGAGGAGATCAGTTTGAGTTGATTGGTGTCACCAAACTAGTTGGTCTTAATTGAAACCATCCATGGCTAGAATGTGACCCAGGCAGGGCAGACCTTAGGCATCCAGATGGTACACTGCAGTGAGAGTGAGACTTCATTGGAGTCAGGAAGACCTGAATTCAAATCCTGCTTCAGAGACTACCTTTGTGACTCCAGACTCTCAGACTCCTTTAGGTCTTTGACAGTAACGCCAATGCCCATCTGCCTTGATGGAGGAAATTTCCTCCTTAGAACCTAGTAGCACAGGTTTGGGCCTAGTTTCTTTTTCCACCTTTAATTAACAGGCATTTGTATTACATAATCTCTAGGCAGAATTTTTAGCTCTGAATATTTGAAAGTCTCACATCTTGACTCTGGATATGTATCATATTTGAGAGAAAATTTGTGAAAAATTATTGTGCAGCAGAAAGGCCCTTAGCCAGGGAAACCTAGGGATTAAAGGTTGTTGAGGCCAAATTCCTGGCTGAAATCCTCCCTGGGCTCCACGCCTCGTCCTCGCTGGGGCCTCCCTGTCGGTCCTCAAACAAGACTCTCCATCTCCTGGCTAACTGTGTGACTAGGGATAAGTCACATCAACCTGTCTCCCTCGGTTCCATCATCGGTAAAAAGGCACGAGAACACCTACCTTTAAGTGGTTTTACACGTCTCAAATGGGATCAGTTGGGAAGGAGGTAAATCCATGCGTAATCTATTGTATAATCAAGCCAAATGGCTTGCCTTCTCAAGGAGGGCGGAGGAGAGGGAGGGAGAGAATTTAGAACTCAATTTTTAAAATTAATGTTAAAAATTGTTTCACACACAATTGGATACACACGTACGCATAAAAGACAGAGGTGGAGGTATGGTCGGGCTTTAGGGACATGAGACGGGCTAAACACTGGGGGATGAGCCCCTTCAGAGCTGGAGGAGAAGAGAGAAAATTACAAGCATTCGAGAGAGAAATCATGGAAAGAGACGGCTGACTGAACATCTTTGACCTCCGCTTGGACACTCAGCACCCTCCAGAGCCAGGGTTGCCAGGATCCTGAGCCAGTCCTTATTGAGGACAGCAAGGGTGTGGCTCTGGGTTTCACAGCTGCTGTGGCTGACACTTCTCTGAGGGAGACACCTGCTGCATGCTTCTCTGGCTGTCACGTGGAGGTGGGGGCCAAGAGCAGCTCTCCTACCCCCCCCCCCACCTGTCAGCCTGGTTCCTCAGACAGTAGACTCAGGGACTGCATGGTGGGAGGGGCTTCCCCAGTAGCTCTTCCTTGTACTGCCCAAAGCACACACCAGGCCAGGTCACAGGCCATATAGGCTCTACATGTCAGAGTTCCAACCCAGGCTTGCTAACTGTAAATCAGGAGCTCATGCTCTGCCATGCTTCAGAATCCCTTCCTGGGGTTCCCTTCTGAGAAATGAAAGGATTGGCCTAGAAGATGCTCAGAGTCCTTTCCATCGCTGACATTTGAGAATCCACATTCTCTGAAAGGAAGAGGATGCAGAGGCATGCTTCTAGGAAAAGGGCCTGGGGAGCCATCTTGGGCCACACCCCCTCTCTTCTTTCATGGAGGCTTTCTTTCTCAAATCTCAGAAACCCACACCTTTGGAAAGATGGCTCTACCGTTGGCCAATAGGCGCCCTCTGGTGGAAGAAATGCTGAACATCTCTGTCGCCCCCACCCTCAGTCCCCACCCCTTCTCCTGGGGCATGGAAGGATTGATAAGCAGAGAAAAAAGGGAGACTGGAGTGCCTCTGAATTAGACACCTTTGAGACGGTGCCTGGTTTTTATTAAAGATACTAAACAAATGGCTGGTTTATATCTGGAACAGAGGCTAGACCCTGACCTATTGTAAACATGAACACCGCCAGAGGCCGGGCTGGGAGGGGCCTGGGCCACAGTGGGAATGTGTCTACAGGAAGGGCCAGGTGGCCAAGCACACCCCAGCCACCCTGGGGCTCTTCAGGTCAGGAGAGGGGCAGCATCAGGAGGGGAGGTCATGGAAACAGCAGGACTTCAGGCTTCCCTGGGCTCTCCCTCCCCTCCTGGCACAGCCATTCCCAGGCCTGCTAAATGTTCAGTAAAGGGATCCGTGGGGATGACAGTCACAGGTCCTGAACGCTGGTGGACCTCACCCATTCCCTTGGGTCAGCCAAAGAGCTGAGTCCTTGCTCACACACAGAGAACTAGGGCGGGATCAGAGGCCAGGGTTTCGCTTGGCCAAGCAGTCGCTCCATACAAATTTATCAAGTGCCTCCTGTGTGCTAAGCACCAGGACAAAGGAAAGCCAGTCCTGCTCTCCTGTGAGTTTACAGTCATGTACAAATGGCTTTTCCCTTGTAAATGGGAGATAATAGGTATAGGGAGTTGGGGGGGGGGGGTCCAGAAAGGCTTCTGATAGCAGGCAGGATTCCAGCCGGGGCTGCTGGAAGCCAGGCAGAGACAAGGAGGAAGAGCATTCCAGGCACAGGGCACAATCAGGGAAAACTCTGAGTCAGAAGATGGAGCATCTCATTCACCAGATAGGAAAGAGGCCCAGGAGGCCTGGAGTCCTGGGAGAGTTTCAGCCAGGACGTTGGCTTCACCAACCCTCCAATCTCTAGTCCCCCAATATCTTTCCTCATCATAGGAAGGACAAGAGATACTTTTCGGCTGCTGATGCTAAATCCAGGGGCCCAAGGACTGGCTTCCTCCTCAGAGAGAAGAGCCCCAGGGGGCTTCAGAACCTCAAGAAGGAAGCCAGCAGCAGATAAGGAGGACCAGGAGGGAATGTCTGTAGGCAGCCGGAACAATCTGCAAAGAGCTTGGCTAAGCTCCATGAAGAGATACTGTTGAGGTTGAGGGACGGAAGTGCCTATACATTATAAAGTTTGTAATTTTGTATATGAAATGCCAAGAAGAGAACAAAGCTGAGCAGCTAGAAGACGCTGTAGCAGCAGACCATATAGAGGAGTCTGGAACAGTCAACAAAAGGGCCGGTCATCACAGGCTGCAGAGGGCAGGTAAGTCCTCCCATCTAGCTTCCTTCAGCTGGTAGCATCCAGCATGGGACGAGGGCATGGTGAGCGGCTGAGGGTCACCCCTGGGAGGTTGGCCACAAAGCTCCCCCATGTTCTTCTCAGGGCATAGTCCACCTGCTGGACGACAGAGAGGTGGGGATGGTTAGGAGAGAGGGAAAAGGGGACCAGCTGAGGGGTCTCAGGTGTTCTTCCCCTTAGGGCCACCAGGTGGTGCTAGGGAACCAAAGCAAAGCGCTTCACTTACCCTGCTACAAGCTCCCTCCAATTCAATTCCATCTAGCTGACATCAGTTTGCATCAGTAAAATGGGCTTAAGGAAATTGCAGGATTGTTATGCAGTAAAGCAGAAAGCTTCAGAGTCAGAGGACTCGGGTTTCAATCCCAGCTCAGTCACTCAGCCCCTTTGCTTCTTGACCCTTCTAGCTTTAAAGTGACAGTGACCTGAACCGGAAACCCAGGGACCTGAGTTCAAATGCTAGCTGCACTGCCAAATGTCTGTGACACCTTTGACCTCTCTGGATTCGATTTCCTCATTTGTCAAACCAAGAAAGTAGATCAGGTGACTTTCCCTCCCAAAGCCAGGACTCTGGACTTGAATGAGATCAAGCCTCAAAATCCAGGTAAGTGTCAGTTGTGATTCATTCAAACTGTGTTGAGAATGAACTTTCCACAGGCAAAGCTGGCAGGCCAGATGATAAGGAAGATGCCCGAGGAGGGCTGGAGAAGTGGTTAGGGGAGCCAGCCCCTCCACCTCATGAAGCTAGAATAACAACAACAGTGCCCCCACGTTCGCGGACTGTTTAACACACACCAGATTCTGTGAGTCTGGCTAGTTTCTGAGCCTCACTGTTCTCATCTGCGAAATGGGGAGGATGATCTTGTTCTGCTTACTTTCCCAGAGCACTGCTCTGGCTGCTGGCCTGGGAAACTGAGAGCTGGAGGTCTCTCTGCCTCAGGCCTTTGGCCAGGAGGGAGCTGTGGCTCTGCAGGAGAGGGGGACCTTGCCCAGCTTGGCTGGGAGAAACCCTTCCTGCCTACACTCAGAGGTCTGGAAGGAGTCAGACTCCCCAACATCCTCCTAGACCAAAAGGGAGATCGCTTACCAGAGTTTGTCAGCTAAATGTCATTCCCCAAAGCCAGTAGCCTCAATAAATCTACCTCTTGGGGCGGCTAGGTGGCGCAGTGAATAGAGCACCAGCCCTGGAGTCAGGAGTACCTGAGTTCAAATGCGGCCTCAGACACTTAGCACAAAAAACTAGCCGTGTGACCTTGGGCAAGTTACTTAACCCCAACTGCCCTCCAAAAAGCAAAAAATAAATAGATAAATAAATAAATCTACCTCTTCTCCTCCAGCCCCCCAGTACTTACCTTCTTGTACTGTCTTATTCTCTGCTTCCCCTGATTCTGGCCTTGGACCAGCCGTTCAGTATCCCCCCAGCCCTCAGTGGGTATTTCATGAGGAGGAGAATCCAGCCCTTCAGGGAGGCCAGAGGTGGTTTCCAGGCACTGAGAGTGGGGCTTCTCTCTGCGGTGCCGGAAGCTTAGGGACCTCTGGAATCGGGGGGCCTGCTGGTGCCCTTTGGAGATCAGCCCCTTGCAATCTGAGGGCTTCCCCCACATCTCCTGGAGTTTGTCATAGGAGGGCCGGGGTACCCTCAGGGACTGGCTACAAGTGGTCACCATGGCTGCTGGTGGTGAATGATCAGGGCAGGGCAGGAGTTCCCCCTTAAGTACCCGGAATTCACATGGGTCAGCCGCAGGAGTCTCCACCCAGCTGACAGGTAACTCAGGGCCGAAGGTCAGAGCAGCTGAAGCTCCAAAGTACAAACCACATCATCTTCCAGGAGTGAAGGGAGTCCTGCCAAACCCCCCCCCCCATCCCATCCACTCCCAATTGCTGCCTCTTCAATCCCTCTCAGCTCTATGAAGAGTAGGCGAGCAAACATCATCCTCCCCATTCCGCAGATGGGAACACTGAGACTCAGGGAACTCCAGAGACTCTCCCAGAGCTGATTTTGGAACTCAGCTCTCCTGATTCTAAGGCCAGCGTTCCTTTACTGCCTACAGAGTCATGTGGCTAGCAAGTGTGGAGGTGCTGTGTGTGTGTAGAGGACTTGACCTGAGTTCAAATCCAGCCTCAGATACTTATTAGATATGTGACCCCCAGGCATGTCCCTCAACTGCTGTCTACCTCAGTATGCTCGACTGCGAAATTGGTATAATGATGGCGTTTGCTTCCCAGGGCTGTTGTGAAGATAAGTATAATAATATTTATAAGTGCCTGCTACATAGTAGGCATTTAATAATGGCTTGTTTCCTTCCTTTCTTCACCCCTCCTTCCCTTTCCTTCCTTCCTTCCTCCTACCTTCCTTCCTCCCTTCCTCCTACCTTCCTTCCTTCCTCCCTCCTACCTTCCTTCCT
>CM053601.1:189135642-189211806 GCA_028646575.1 Pseudocheirus occidentalis | reverse complement strand
CTCCTTCCTTCCTTCCTCCCTCCCTCCTTCCTTCCTTCTTCCCTCCTCCCTCTCTCCCTTCCTTTCTTTCTTTTCTCCCTCCCTTCCTTCCTTCCTCCTTCCTATCTTCCTTCCTTCCTCCCTTCCTCCTTCCATCCTTCTTCCCTCCTCCCTCTCTCTCTTCCTTTCTTCCTTTCCTCCCTCCCTCTTTCCTTCCTTTCTTTCTCTCCTCCTTCTTTCCTTGAAGGAATCCAGGGATTATGACCTTCACAGCAACAACCTCATATAATTGATATTCATAGTTTTACAAAAAAGGAAGCTGAGGTTCAGAGAGCTTAAGGGATTGGGCCGAGGACACGCTGGTTAGTGGCAGCCCAGAGGGTCAGTTGGAAGCATGTCAGGCCCCTCCCGGCAGAGCACAGCTGGGCAGGGCTAACTTCCAGGTCAAAGGCTTGCCACTACCTGCTGAGTCCTTTGCTGGGTCAGGTCCCCTGGCTGTTTGTCCTGACAAGCTCCTGGTCATCTCTAGGACACATCAGTCCCACTTCTGTGCTCCTTGTGGTCCTGAGACCTGAGCACCATTGTCTGGGTGGATGGGACTAAGAGCCCCAAAGAGAAGTGAGGAGGGAGAGAATTTCAGGTGAAAATGCCTGGAGGAGGGAAATGAAGTAGCTTGTGCTGGGAATGAAGGAGAGGTCTCAAAGGGTTTTTGCAGAGGGTCTGCCTCTATTCTGCAACTGACCTAGCAAAGGTTTGGGTTGTGGGTCCTCAGGAAGCAGGAGAGAAGCCTGGAGGGCCTCACCCCCCAGCCCCATTGAGTGAGTCTTTCCTGGGAGCAAATAAAACAGTATATAAGAGTATAGCAAGTACAGACCAGCACACCGGTCATGTTCTCATGGAAACTGTAACCCCCTTGAGGGCAAGGATCATATTGGAGTTTTTACTAGCAGGAGAATCAGGATAAGACTGATAAAAGTATGGGATTTGGAATCAGGAGACTATGATTCAAACACATAGCAGCGACAGGACTTTGGTGAGTTACTCCACATCTCCGACTCAGTTTTATTTCTTTCATCTGTAAAGTGGGACGATAATATTTGCATTCTCTCCTTGAAAACTCGGCAAGCTAGGAGAGGAAGTGGATAAAGTTCAGGTCCTGAAGTCAAGAAGAGCTGAGATCAAATCCAGCTTAAGACACTGAAGACACAGACACACCCTAGCCATGTGACCCTGGGCAAGTCACTTTCCTTGCTTGCCTTAGTTTCTTCACCTGTAGAATGGCAAACCACTGCAAGATCTCTGCCAAGAAACCCCAAATAATGGTACAAAGGGTCAGAAATGACTGAACAAAAACATCCATTGAAGTTGTTAGGTGGGTGCAATATCTGCATTGCCCAGCAGGTGGTGCTACCCTTAAACGACCAGCCTAGTCTTACTCGGTTTTCTCAGGAAGTCACAAGCCTTTCCTAGGAGGCTGCAGAACCCCACCAGCGCCACTAGGGGTCAGCATATACACTGCTTCCCCCAACATCAAGCTCACCTTGAATTAACCCTTCACGGACCTCTGCAAATGTACTCTACAGGATGGAATGGATACAATGTTGCTCAAAATATTAAACTTGCAATTATACTTAACTCAGAAGCCCCCCCCCAGTGAATTTCTCCATTCATTTCCCATTGTTTTCATGTCAAATATTCAACACGTTAGGATCTCACAATTTATTGTACATAAAATTAAGTAAAAAGGAAACTAGACCCAGTCCTCCCATAGGATTAAGCAGAATTGTCCTGGATCCCTTCCAGATGGGTGGGTGTGGAGGGGAGGAACCCGGCCTGCCTATGGCCACAGTTCTGGAAAAGAAAACAATGTAGAAGGAATTGGACTCCCCAACACCCTCCTGGACCAAAAGGGAGATCATTTACCAAAGTCAGCCAGCTAAATGGCCTTCCCAATAGCCAGTAGCCTCAGAAAATCTACCTTTTCTCCTCCAGGCTCCCAGTTGCCGTCTCTGCTCCAGGAGCAGCTCTCCTCCTCTGGCCAGCTCTGGTTCCCAGTCACACTGGCTGCCCCCCTTTCTCCTTACCTGGAATTCTGAATCACCAAGTCAGAGAATGGAAGCCAGGAAGCAAAAAGGGGCCTGTAAACACACCGACAGCATCCCCCTTCTCTAGCTGGTGCTCAGAACACAACAGGTTGTGGGGTCAGCTCTCCTAGCCAGAATGGACCAGGCTCCTTTCTAATGGGAAATGTACACATTCTGCTATGTCTCCCTTTGTGGGAGATGTTCTGGTCCCTAGGATCACCACAAAGCAGGGACCTACAGCAATATAGACATTGTTGCTCCCATGGGCCAATGCTCCCACTTCCCCTCTGTAGTTCTAGGTCTTATGAAGTCTTCCTTTAACAAAAACCTGAAAAAGAGGACTTCACTGTGAAGAAAAAGGCCCAGGGGAAGCTGAGGTGGTACTGACCTGGGTCCAGAGGTTATAGGCTCTAGGAGGAAGTGGCCTGAAAGGAGAAGGAAAGACAAGCCTATGAACACCAGCAGCTAGGCAACAAAAACAAGTTCCTCATGGAGGAGGAGGTAGCAAGGATTAAGCATATATTATGGGACGAGAACTGACCAAGTACTAGAGAGAGAGCAGAAAGGCAAAGAGAGATACCTCCCAGTCTAATGGGGAGCCGGCTGCAAGCACCTAGGAGCAACAATGGAGGTCCACAGGAACAGGCCACTGAGATCATCGCACTAGGACTCGGGAAGAAGAGATGAGGCTCGGCCTCCATTTCTATCAGGGTCTCGCCTATTAGATATGATCTCATTCGAGCCTCACAAGTCTTACTGGCTCCTAGATGAAGAGGTGCCACAAACAATAGAGAAATCTCCTTCTCTCCCCAGGGCAGGTCCCCAAGACTTGACAGAACTCCCCAAGACTTGTTCAACATAGTCATTTCTGGTAATTCGCGTGGCCCCAGACAATGCTTCCAGGCAGAATCTAGGAAGTGTTTCCAGTGGTTACAATTGCTTGGCCAAGACACTGCCGAGCCAGGGTGCAGGTGGTGTGTCATCTCTCTTGGCAGTAGGAGAGAACTTTGAAAGAGAGAGCAGATTTGAGAAGTGAATCGGTTTTTTTTTTTTGAGGACATATTGTTTGAGAAAGGGATTTGAATTTCTGGATCATGACTTTAAAGGTCAAGATGCGATCTTTAACTTCAATAGCCTCTCACACAAGAGACTCTGGCTACTGTCGGTGTGTCTGAAGAGCAGTAGGCAGAGTGCTGGGCCTGGAGTCAGGAAGACTCATCCCTGTCCTTTACCTGCCATCAAGGTTACCTCAGAGTTCAGCTCCAAGGGAAGCCAGACTTCTCAAGAGAGCAGGCAGGCTTCCCAGTCCTCACATTTATTGTCTCCTTTCCCCACTTTGTTTCCTAACGTTGCTTTTAGTTCTAGGGTAGGGTTTCCCCAAAGAAATGAGGAAAGTGAAAAGATACCCAATACAGAAATATGAATCAGGTATTTTAAATTTTGTATTATTTATTTTCACATTCATTTTAAAAAATATTTGAGTTCTGGATTCTCTCCCTCCTCCCCCCCCCCCATTCTGGTCTTTTTTTTTTTTCTTTAGAGGGGGGAAGGCAGGGCACTTGAGGTTAAGTGACTTGCCCAAGGTCACACAGCTAGTAAGTGTTAAATGTCTGAAGCTGGATTTGAACTCCAGTCCTCCTGACTCCAGGGCGGGTGGGCTACTCACTGCACCACCTGGCTGCCCCACTCTCCATCTATTCTGAATGCAATAAATGTGGTATCATTCCACATGTGAAATCATGCAAAACATATTTCCATATTATCCATGTGGCAAAAAAACAAGAAAAATAAAGTGGAAAAAATTATGTTTCAATCTGCATTTTAGACTCTATCAGCTCTTTCTTTCTCTGGCGGTGGATAACATTTTTTTATTATAAGTCCTTTGGAACTCATTGTATTGTTGAGAACTTCTAAGTCATTTGCAGACAGTATTTGTTACTATGTTCCTCTGGTTATCTGTCCACTTCACTTTGCATCAGTTCAGGTAAGTATTCCCAGGTTTTTCTGAAATCATCCCCCTCATCATTTCTTATAGCACACTAGTATTCCATTACAATTATGTACCATAACTTGCTCATCCGTTCCCCAAAGGATGGGCATCCCCTTCATTTATAATTCTTTTCCAGCACAACAAGAGCTACTATAAATAGTTCTGTACATATAAATCTTTTCCCCTTTTCTTTGATCTCCTTGGAATTTGTTGTTTACTTCTTCATCTATATGAGACTCTACGTGACCCCATGGAAGTTGTCCACGGAGTGTTCTTGGCAAAGATACTGGACTGAGTTGCCATTTCCTCCTCCACTCTGTCCCCATTTTGATGACAAACTGATTTGCCCAGGGTCACACAGCTACTAAGTGTCTGAGACAAGATTTGAACTCAGATCTTCTTGATTCCAAGCCTCATGCTCTATCTACTGCACTACGTAGCTGCCTTTTCTCTTTGAGATACAGACCTAGCAGCGGTATTGCTGCATCAAAGAGTATGCACAGCTTGACAGCCATTTGGGCATAGTTCCAAATTGTTCTCCAGTATGGTTAGATCAGTTGACAACTCTACCAACAGTGTATTAATGTCCTAATTTTTCTATGTCCCCTCTGACATTTGTTACTTTCCTTTTCTGTCATATTAGACATTCTGATTAGTATGAGATAGTACCTCAGAGTTGTTTCAATGTGAATTTCTCTACTCGGTAGTGATTTAGAGCATTTATTCATATGAGTATAGATAGCTTTGATTTCTTCTTCTGAAAACCATCCATTAATATCCTTTGGTCATTTATCAATTGAGAAATAACTTGCGTTCTTATAAATTTGACTTAGTTCTCTATATATTTGAGAAATAAAACTTTTATGAGAGATTCTTGCTGTTAAAAATTCCCCCTCCAACAAGTTTCCTACTTTCCTTCTAATCTTGGCTACGTTGGTTTTGTTTGTGCAAAATCTTTTAAATTTAATGTAATCCGAGTTATCCATTTTACATCCTGTGATCTTCTTTATCCCTTGTTTGGTCATAAATATCTCCCTTATCCATAGATTTAACAGACAAAAATTTTCACACTCCCCTAATTTGCTTGTGATATCACCCTTTATGTCTAAACCATGTACCCATTTTGACCTTATCTTCAAATGTGGGTGTGAGATTTTGGTCTCTACCTAGTCTTGGCCAAGCTGCTTTCCCAGTTTTCCCAGCAGTTTTTTGTCAGATTGATTTCTTGTCCTCAAAGCTTGGATCTTTGGGTTACCAAACACTAGAGCCCTATGGTAATTCTCTACTGTGTACCCCGTTAATTCCCCATTCTCATTCTTAGTACAAGATTGTTTTGATCCTTATCTCTGTTTTTAATACACCTTGAGATCTGGTACTGCTAGGTTGCTGAATTTCCCCCCCATTGATTCCCTAGATTTTCTTGATCTTGTTCTTCCAGATGAATGTTGTTATTATTTTTTCTAGCTGTATAATTTTTTTTTCCAACTTGATTGACACGGCACTGAATACATAAATTAATTTAGGTAGAACTGCCATTTTTATTATGTTGACTCGGCCTGCCCATGAGCAATGAATATTTTCCCATTTGTTCAGATCTGTTTTTATTTGTGTGAAATGTGTTTTGTAATTATGTCCATATAGTTCCTGGACTTGTCTTGGCAGGTAGACTCCCAAGTATTTTATACGAACTACAGTTATTTTCAATGGAATTTCTCTTTCTGTCTCTTGCTGCTGGGCTTTGTTGGTAATATATAGAAATGTTGATGATTTATGTGGGTTTATTTTATGTTCTGGAATTTCACTAAAGCTGCTAAATGTTTTAATTAGTTTTTAGTTGATTCTCAAAGATTTTCCAAGTATATGATATACATTGTATCATCTATGAAGAGTAATAGTTTTAAATTGGATATTTTTCAGTGTTCACAAGGTCTGTGAGAGAAGAAAGGACAAAAGGAGAAATAGGGAAGATATAAACCTGGTCAGCCGAGTCTGTGTTCTACAGCCTGGCACATGGAGAGCCCTGCCATTGGGTGTGCCCCCTAAATGGAGTCTCCTTTGTCTTATTGAGAGCTGTCTCCCTGAGCCCCATGGAAGCTGCTGTTGCTTGCAAGTGTGGTGTCCTGTATCACCAGCTTTCCTGAGTCAGGGATCAAGGAGGGAGGCTCGGTTCAGGGCCGAGTCACAGGTAGCTAGCAGCAAGTAGAAGATATTCCTACTTGACACCATTTCCACGTATCCCCACAACAGCAGGAAGAGAATATCTGTGCATGTTCCAGGTGGGAGAAGCATTACTGAAAAAGGGAAGGAAATGTGGACTTTGTGAGCTTAACCCTATACCTGGCAAAATTCTCCAGTGTATGACAACAGTGAAAGAGTCCTTGACCTCAGGGAGTTTATAGTCTACTGGAAACGGTGGGGGAGGGGGAGACAACATTGATGGGGGGGGGGAGCATTAGTCAGCTATTGATTGGATCAGGGAAGGCCTTGATAGGAGGTGGCATTTGAGCTATGTTAAAGAAAACTATTAAAGGGATTCAACCCATCATTCCAAAATGACCATAACTTCCTATTATTGGCAATAGCTTGGATGAGGAGGCAGGGAAGGAGAGGAGAAATCGAGGAATGCAGGCTGACCCCTAGATTGGGAGCCTGAGGGACCGGGAGGAGGGCCATGCCCTTTAGGGAAGAGTAGGGGAGGGGTTAATAATGATGTGTTTTGGACAGGCTGAGGCTAAGATGTCTGAAAGACAGTTGGGGATGTGAGATTGGAGGTCAGCAGAGAGACGGGGGCAGGAAAGGTAGATTTGAGAATCATTAGTGATGGTCATTAAATCCTTGGGAGCTGATGAGATCAGCAGGTGAAGGAGTGAGTATAGAGGGAGAAGAAAAGGGGGCCCGGGACTGGATGGAGGCCAGAGGGAGCCCTAAGGTTAGAGGGTGGGATCTGGAGGAAGATCCCGAAGTGGAGCCAGAGGAGGAGAGGTCAGAGAGAGAGGAGGAGAAGGGGGTGGGGCTGAAGCCCTAGAGAGAAGGTGCTTTCAAGGAAGAGAGCACTAGATAAAGTCTAACAGAGGCCAAGGAGAATGAGAATTAAGAAAAGGCCATTGGATTTAGCAGCTATAGGTCACTGGTAACTTTGGAGGTAGGTGTTCAGGGGGAATGAGAAGGTCAGAAGCCAGATTGTAAGGGATTAGGAAGAGAGAAAGGTTAGAATGTAGAGGCTTTTGTTGTAGAAGGCCTTTTGGAGTTTGGTACAAAGGTCAGAAGAGAGAAAGAATGATGGAGGGAGGCTTTGGGGGGACTAGGGAGACACGGGCATGTTTGCAGGCAGCAGGAAGTGACCCAGTAGGGAGGGAGAGATGGGGGTAACAGAGGGGGCATTCTGTTGGAGGAGGCCAATGGGATGGGGTCACCTGAGCAGGTGGAGGGGCTTGCCTTGGTCAGGAGTCAGGCCACCTCACCATGTGGCACAAGGGTGAAGGAGGAGAGAGGGGCAGAGGGCAATTGAGTGCTGGGAAATGAGGAAGGGGAGAGAAGAGGGAGATTTGAGGGCAAATGAGAAGGTCTTGAAGAGCATCTGAGGAGAGTGGAAGAGGGAGTGAATTAGAGAGGTATGGTAGGACAGAGGCTATTCCAGACCTAAACTCCCTCTCCTCCAGTCCATCCCCTTTCCCCCTCTTCTCTTCTCCCTTCCCTTCCCCCTTCTCCAATCTCCCTTATCTCTTTCCCCCCTCCCCTCCCTCCTCCTTCTTCTCCTCTCCCCCCCTCTCTTCTCCCCTCCTCTCTTCTCCCCTCCCCTTTCTCCAATCTCCCCCTTTCCCCTCCTTGCCCCTCCCTCCCACTTCTCCTCTCCCTCCTCCTCTCTTCCCCTCCCCTCCCCCTTCTCCAATCCCCTCATACCCCCTCCCTTCCCTCCTACTTTGATTAATGAACTTCCTTTCCTTCCAGTTCCCCTCTTTAAATTGTCTCCTGGCCATAACCTCACAATGAACCATTCTCCTTGGTCTGCTCCATCCCACTTTGGAGAACATTCAGTCCTTGAGCATGCCCTTCCCTGCCCGGCCTCTCCCAGAGAGCCACCCTCTTCCTTCTTTAGCTTTTTCCTTGTGTCTCTGGTTTCTTCCCCTCTGGGCCCTCCCATAGTTCCTGGGGTCAGAGCGCTGCTATCCTGCTCAGCTTTCCCAGATTTCCTCTAGGGTCCATGCTCACCTTCTTGGCTCGCCCTGGGCGTCTCTCAAACCACAGTATTACTTCATGGGGTTTGTTAGTGGGGCAGGGCGGGCTGCCCTTGGAGCAGGCTCTCCTGGATGGGGTGGGCAGGTCCTTAGGAGAGTAACTCAGATGAGGCTCCTCCTTCAAGGGCCTCTGCTGCTGGACTCAGCCTGGGCTCCCTCTTAACACCCTTCTCCAGGCCCTTACCATTCCTGTGGCGTCTGTCTGAGAGATTACGCCACCACCACCTTGGACTTCCACTCAAACTTCTGGGCCCCTGAGGGCTGGACTTTGCACAGGGCCTTTCTCTCCCAAAGCAACCCTGCTCCTAGGAGCTGGGCTGGGACTTGGTTGGGGGCTGTTGGGAGGGGGCTAGCTTCAGACTCTGCTTCCAGAAATGCTCCAATGGCCTGGTCAAGAGCACCCTAAGACCTTTCTCTACTGAGGTAGGCCCAGGCAAGCCGCCTCTGGGGAAAGCTCCGGCTGGCCCATCACAGGTAGGGAATGTCAGGCTTTGGGAAGCCCCAAGTCACTCTTCTGTAGTCACAGCCTCAGGGAAGGCTCCATCCTGCTAGGCCTGGGCAGTGCCCAGCTCAGGCAGGAACTGCTGGATACCCTCCCCCACCCAACCACACATACGCTGACCCCCCAGCTAAGGCTCCAAGGCCTGCTGCCAGCTTCCTGGCCTCTGTAATTAGCTCTGGGCCTGCTTTGGAGGCCTGCCTACCACAAGATAATTCACTGAGTAGGAGGGTGATAGAATCGGCCTTTGTGGCAGGACAGCCAATTAAAGGCCATAGCAGTAAATCAGGTGAGAAGGGATGGAGACCTGAACATGGGTGGTTGGTCATGGGAGTAGGGGAGGGCACAGATGCAGGAGGTGTTAAGGATGGGGATCAGCAGATCAGATACCTGGGGGGTGGGGGGGATGAGAATAAAGGCAGGGATGTATGATAGGTCGATAGTCGCAAGCCTAGGTGTCTCTTAGACTGGCTGGGCCTACAAGGGAAATGAAGAAGTAGGAGGAAGAGTGGATTTAAGGGAAAGATCATGAGTCCTCTTCTGGACCATTGAGTCCAGAGTCTGGGGCCCTCTCTGGCCCCAGGGTAGGGAGAGTCCAAAGAGAATTCACTAGATAGCCCAGTTGAGTGGCCAATGGCGTTGTTGGTCAGTCATTTCAGTCCTGTCTGACTCTTCTGACTCCATTTGGGGTTTTCTTGGCAAAACTACTGGAGGGGTTGGCCATTTCCTTCTTCAGCTCATTTGACAGATGAGGAAACTGAGGCAGCCAGGGTGAAGTGACTTGGACAGGGTCACACAGCTAGTGAGTGTCTGAGTTTAGATTTTAATTCAGGAAGATGAGTCTCTGGATTTGGGTTATTATGGTCCTGGAACTTTTCTCTTTGGGATTTCTTTGAGGAAGCTATTGAAAGATTCTGTCTGTCATCACTTCGTCCTTCGGTCCTAATAGAGCTGGCATTTTCATTTGTGATTTCTTGAAATGGAATGTCCAGACTTCTACAAAATCATTGGTTTCAGGTTATCCAAGGATTTGTCAGGGATGTCTCCTAGACTCACCTGTTTCCTAATTCATTTCTTACACTTGCTTTTATGTTTCAATCTTTTAATTCTGTTCTAATGTTTCTTACTGACTTGCGGAGTCTGGTTCCTCTCTGGCTGATTTTTTCGGGGTTCTGTTTCTGCTTTTTAGCACTTTTGGACTGCTTTCTGGTGCATAAAGCGCATTACAAATATTAACTCATTTTACCTTCACAACAGCCCTGGGAATTAGGTATTATCCTAGTATTAGTCCCATTTTTACAGATGAGGAAAGTGAGGCAGAATGACATGTCTAGGATCACAAAGCTAGCTGAATCTAAACTCGGATCTTCCTAACTCCAAGCCCAGCTCTCTGTCCACTATGGCATGCCCATTTCTTAAGTAAGGTCTACCACTTTCTCTTCACTGATATTTATTCTCCTAATCCTTTCAAGAGTTTTTTTGCATGTGGCATTTCTGGGTCAGCAGCCGTTCTCTGTCGTAGCTCGAGTTCTCTTTGATTTCAGTCTCATCAGCTTTGGTTCACGTCAGAGCCAAACTCTGCAGCTCCCTTCCTGACACTGCTTTTGTGTGGGGTGGTTAGCCCTGCCTGGCATCAGGTTCCTAAGATGGTTTCAGTCTCCTGCAGTTAACCCCACTCACTGATTTGATGTTCAGCTCACTGGGTCCTCAGGGCTCTATGGCATCTCAGAATGAAGCCCAGAGGACCTTAGAACTCTGTGGTGTCCTGATCTGAGCACCGTACCCCGCTGGTGCTCTTCAGACCCCTGTGGTTCTGCTCCTGCTGCCTCTGAACACAGAACGCTGCAGGCTTCCCAGGTTTCTGACCCGTCTCTGGCCATGCTGGGCAGCCACGTCGACATGCTTCTCTCTGCTGGCATTGACCGACAGCCCCCTTTTATGCTGTCCTGGACTCCTGGCTGACTCTGCAGAGTGCTGGAGGGTGGGTGTAGTCATTTATCATGGTTTCTCAGTGCATTTATTGGTCATTATTTGGCCTGGTGTGATTTTTTTTTTTTTAGGCTTTTGCTGGAGTGGGTCTGTGTTGTTCAGGTGACCATCTTGTTCAGAAGTCCACACTCCCATACCCACACTCCCCCATTTTACCTTCTAACCAAACTGGCCTATTTGCTGTTGTTCCCTGAATATGACATCCCATCTCCCACTTCTGTGCCTTTTCCCAAGTCATCTCCCATGCCTGGAATGCACTCGTTCCTCCCCTCTTCCTCTTGGAACCTCCATCTTCCTTCAAGGTTCAGCTACAGTGTCACCTTCCCCAAGGGGCCTTCCCTGATTGCCCAGATTGGTAGTTACTGTTTCCTCCAATTATGGTGAATTTCTTTTGTCTAGACCTGATATTTTAACACCTTACATTCTTCTAAGAGTAGCACAATTAAGCAGAAGCTGATAATGAAATGACTTCTTTGACAGTCTATATAACAGACTTCTGTACTTGCAGTCCCCCGGGTCTCTTCCTGGACTACACAGTTTCTGTTTATAATCTTGTTCTGCTGGTTCTGCTTTCTTTGTCCTGTATCTGTTCATACAAGTTTTCCCGTGTGTCTTGGGACTTCTCACGACATATGGTCATGTACCCCAATTCATGCCTTTTATGACTGTTTGTTAACTCTGTTTACCTAGACTTTCAGGAATTATCTGGCAAAGTTTCATGCTGCTGTTGGAGAAAAGGACAAGAGCTATGGATGGGCTAGACAACAGTACAATTACGTAGATTAGAAACTGGTTGAATGGCTAGGCGTGAACAGAGCAGCCAGCAAAGTGGCAAACCTGGAGATGATTCTTCTGAAGACTGGCTGAAGGGGCGGGGACATTTAGCCTGGAAAAGGGAGGCCCCAGGGGAATAAAATAAGTGTGTTCCAGTATGTTAAGGTCTTTCTATTAAACAGGGGCTAGATTTGTTCTGTTTAGCCCCAGAAAAACTAGAGCAATGGCAGGGGAGGACAAACCAGATACAGATTTAGGCATGATGTGTTGTAGCCCAGGTCTTGCTCTAGGGTCTAGAGTCTAGACCAGTGGTTCTCAGCCTTCCTAATGCTGCGACCCTTTAATACTCGTATGTGGATGGACCCTCCTGGAGACAGAGAGAGGAGCGGTTCCTAAGACCATCAGAAATATGTGTTTTCCAATGGTCTTAGGTGACTCCTGTGACCCCTGTGAAAAGGTTGTTCGACCCCAAAGGGCACAACCCACAGGTTGAGAACTGCTGATCTAGACCCATTGTCTCTTTCCCACCATGTGTTCTAGACTCTCCATCTCTCTCTCCATCCTTCTCTGCCTGTTTGTTCTCTCAATCTACACTCATACTGACAGGTCTGTGTCCTCTCCCATCCCCCACCCCAGATTGGGGCCAACTCGTCCACAACCTTCTGGCTCCCACTCAGCCTTTTCAGGGTCCAAGGAAGTCACTCCAGTATGGGGAGGATACATTCCTACTACCCATCACTGTAGCTCCTGACCTCCGGTTTATATGATTCCCATCTACACAAAAATCTATCACAAAGACACCATTGACTCATTTTATTAAAAAAAAGTTTTTATTGAGATTTTTGTTTCTTCTATCTTCACAGCATCCCATGTATCCCTCCCAGTGGGCCATCCCATGTAATAAAAAGTATATTTTTAGAGAAGGAAAAAAAATCAGCATAGCTGATCAAAATACTGGAAAAAGTCAGGAAGCCTATGCAACGTACAACATCCACGGACCTCCTCCCTCCACCAAGGGGTGTCTCCTCCTGGTCCTGCATTCGAGTCTCGCTTGATCTTCATCATTTTGTTGTTACGTTCCCTTTGGATTTTTTGGTGTGCGGTGCTTCCCGTGGACGTGGTGTAGTCACGACGTGTACTGTGTTCTCTTGGCTGGGCTCACTTTGCTTTTCATCAGCTTGGCTCATGTAGATCTGTTCCGGCTTCTCTGTTATCGATCACATATATCATTTCTTATATCACAGTATTATTCCATTATATTCACGTACCTTAATTTGTTTAGCCATTGACCAACGGGATGGACATCTGCTTTGTTTCCAATTCTTCTAAATCACACAAAAAGGACTGCTGTCAATATTTGAATGTATAAAGGTATCGATGTTTTAGTGACTTTATTTGCATAATTCCAAAGTGTTTTCCCAAACAGTCATGCTGTTTCATGGCTACACCAACAGTGTCTTAGTGCACCTGTCATTCCACAACCCCTCCAACATCGATACCACATTCTGTCACATTCGCCAAATTGTAGAGCTCGAGGGAAACATGGGGGCTGTTTCGATTTGCGTTTCTCTTATTACTGACCTGATCACTTTCACACGGCTGTTGATACTTTGCAATTTCTTTGAGAACTATTTGTTCATGTCCGTTGACCACTTATTTACTGAGGAATGGCTAATAGTCATATATATTCATTGTTTATTTTTCTTGGATACCAAACCCCAGTCAGAGAAATTTTAAAGAGCCCTTTCCCTGTGCAGAAGCTTTTTAGTTATATGTTTCATCTTTTGTCATTGACTCTATCTCTTGTACGGTTAAGAATACATCTCATTTCTATCAATGTGAGAATATATGATCTGTTTCTTTTCTAATTTTTTTATAGGACCTTTAATATAAGGTCGAATATTCATTTAGACTCTGTTGTGGAGTGAGTGTAAGATGTTGGTCTAAGCCTGATTTCTGCCAGGCTGCATTCCGATTCTCCCATCAGTTGTTTTTAATCAAATAAAGAGTTTCTCCCCGGGTAATTTACATTTTCCACTTTATCAAACAATGCGTTGGGTCGTATTGTGTCTGATTCTCTTTGTCTAGTCTGACCCACTGAGCTCTCTCTCTATTTTTAAGCGATACCATATAGTTTTGATGACTGCTGTTTATAGTCTAGTCTGAGCTCTGGAAGTATTATTCCACTTTCATATATACTTCTTTTCATCATTTCCAATGATAGTCTGGATCTTTTGCTTTTCCAAATGAATTTTGTTGTTATTATTTTATTAAGCTCTGTAAAGTATCCCCTTAGTAATTGGATTGATATGGCATTGAAAGTATAAATTACATTTCATAATTTTGTCATGTTTATTATATTGGCACAGCCTAGTCATGAGTATTTAATATTCCTCCAGTTATTTAAGTTAAGGCTCTTCATTTTTTTAAGGAGTACTTTGTAAATGAGTCTCTACAAGTCTGTTGTGTGCTTTGATATGTCCATTCTCAGATATTTGATGCATTCTGTGGTTATATGATTGCCTCTTAAACATAAACCATTTAAGGAGTAAGGCAAAATAATAATAATCAATCATAATGTTTAGTCTATAGGCAATTAAGTGCCTGCTTTGTACCAAGCACTGTGCTAAGCAATAGAGATGTATAAAAAGATAAAGAATAGTTGCTGCCCACAAAGAGTTTACGGTCTAATGGGGGAGACAAATGAGCAAACATATGCAGATAAGCCACAGACAGGCTAGACGGACCTGTGCTGGAATAACCAAACATCACAGTTACTCACTAGAAGGTAAAAGCAGGCATGGTCAGAATATCACAGGGCACCCACAGAAACCTGGGTCAGGCTTCTCCGTCAATATATGCGACATCCATAGGGGAAAATGGACATGCACTTTCAGGCACCTAACAGGGCGTCCAATGAGTGGGGAAACCCAGGTCTTCTGGTTGTACTCACAAGTCTGGATGATACGTCTTGATATCCTGGGTCCTTTTAGCTACAATCTGTACCACATAAAGCTCCTTATATGCTACAGGGCAAAGCCTCTCTTCTGCTCCTGAGCAGATAAAGCAGTGCTGAGCTCTTTTGCGCAGCCACCCTTAAGAGGGCGTTGAGAAAGTGTTGTGGAGTTATGTAAATGTTATACTAGGTGAGGCCGCTAGGTGGCGCAGTGAATAGAAGACTGGGGCCCTTGAGTCAGGAGGACCTGAGTTCAAATCTAGCCTCAGACACTTAACACTTTACTAGCCGTGTGACTTTGGGCAAGTCACTTAACCCCACTTGCCCTGCCTTCCCCTCTCCAAAAAGCAAAAAAAAAAAAGAGTTGTACTAGGTGGCCTCTGAAGTCCCGTTGAGTTCTGAGATTCTGTGGGTACAAACTATAGACTGGACCCTCCATACCCAGTGTATCCTAATGGGGATGGTCATCAGACTTTTCTGCCATAGGATTCTGCCTTCTCTAATCCCAGCTCTAGGACCCACAGGACAAACAGGCAGAGTCACTGACATCACATGACTGCCATTTGATTAGATTAGCCAGTTACTGCCCTGCTAGGGCAGCCTGGAAAGGGCCAGCAGGGGGTTTGAATTGGGAGTATGTGGGAGGGTAAGGTTCAGAGGTCAGAGGTCTGGTCAACTTCTGAAACTGGAGAATCCGAATGGTTAGGGGCAGTGTGAAGGCATATATAAACCCTCTTGATGACAGGGACGTTATAGAAGATTTCACAAAGAGAAGACCAGGCTGAAACTTCCTCCACCCAACAGGATTAGCTCTGATCTCCAGGCACTGGGTACTAGATTCTCAAACACAGGAAAGAGGGGCCTCAAGGCCCAGACGTCCGAGTCTGGAAAAAAAGCAGAGGCAGGGAAAGGTGTGGAAATCCATCCATCCAGTAGGAGTGCTGTGTCATCAGCATGAGGGAGGGAGCCAGGCAGGTGGGGCCCGGATCCCAGGGCTGAGAACCAGAAGGGACCCCAGCCACCAGCACCACCCCTTCTTTTTGTAGAAGAAGAAATCGATGCCCAGAGACATTAAATAACTTGGCCAAGGGGGCACAGGAAGGAAGTGGGAAATCTGGGATTGAACCCAGCCTTCGGAGTTGACTCTAACCTAGCGCTTTTGCTCCTCTCTTGTGCAGTGTGTGGCATTGCTCTCATGCTCTTTGAGCAATACCATGCCCTGGAAAAAAGGTTCCATGGACCGGCTCCTGGAGCCCGTTTATCAGAAAAAGAGAGGCAAAGGGAGGGGGCGGGAGGAAGAAAGAAGAGAGACAGAGACGGAGACAGAGAGAGACAGAGAGAGTCAGAGAGACACAGAGAAGAGAGAAAAGAGAGGAAAGAGGTAAGAGAGAAAAGAGACAGAGAGAGAAAGAGAAGTCAGGGTCAGGGAAGGAGGAAGAGAGAAGAAGACAGAAAGAAAGGTGGCTGGAATTGGTGACTTGCTGAAATGCCATGTGTTTGTATCCCAGGTCCACCAGTTGGGAGTGATCTTAGGTGATCTTACACACATCTTTTGCCCCCATGGGCCTGCAGCTTTCCGATTTGTGAAATGAGACCAGGCTAGCAGAAGTCTGTCCTTTCCGGTTCTAACCTCTGGTCCTTTGATCTAGACCTGAGCCAGGGACACAAGAGGGAGTCAGAGGAGGGGGCTCCAAGCTGAGCTCCTGGCCCCAGATCCTGAGCTGTTCCGAGGTGGCTCTAGGATCTGGGGAGGCCCAGGCAGGCTGGAGCTGAAGGTGCTGGGTGGCAGCCAGCATCCTCCTGGGCCCTTCCTATCCCCTGGGGGCACTTGCCTCATTCTTTCCTCTGCTCTTTGCCCCCTCCCAGCTCCTCCTGACTGTGCCTTGGCCCAGGATTCACTGTGTTTGTCAAATTGCCAACCCCATGACTCGAGGGGCTTCTGAGCAGCTGACAAGCTGGTGTGAAAGGAGGGGAAAAGGGACCTGGGGACAGGGGCAGGGGAGGGTGCCTCCTGCTCAGCCTCCATCCACAATCAAAGGAGCATTATCCAGGACCTCATAGGGGCAGGCCATGGTGGTGGTGGGGAGGAAGGGGGACCACTGATACTCTGTTTTCTGTTCTCCCCTGATTCTAATCCCCAGACCAAGGGCTAGCCCCAAGCACCTAGAATAACCCTTGGCACGAAGTAGGTGCTTATTAGTATTTATTGAGCTGCTAAGACCTTGTCTCACCATCAAACTGACCTTGAATTATTTTGAATATACTTACACATGGCTGCAGCATCTGGACAGAGTGTAAACCCTGTAAGGTCAGGGCCTGTTTTGACTTTTGTATCTCTAGCACCCAGTACAAAATCTGGTACATAGTAGGCACTTTAGAAATATTGGTGGGTGGAATTTAATTGAACTGAGAATCAAACCCTTGGCTCCCTTCCCAACCTTATCCCCCATCCCCCACCCCCTCCCTTGCATTCACTGCCCAGGGAAAGTGATCTACCGGCCAATCCTAGAAGGGACCACTCTTCCCTGCATGAGGCAGCTGTCTATGTGGGGACTTGGGGTGGCAGGCAGTAGAGGCCTGAGATTCCATCCCTGCTTGGATGGGCAGGAATATTGCCCCTCTCCTCCTGTCTCTGAGCCCTGTTACCTAAGTTCCCTCCCTTCCTTTGAGGGTAGCTAAACAGCACAGTGCATAGAGTGCCTGGCACAGAGTCAGTCCTGAGTTCAAATCTGACCTCAAAACTTCCTATCTGCGTGACCCTGGATAGGGCCCTTAAGCCTGTTTGCCTCAGTTTCCTCATCTGTAAAATGGACTGGAGAAAGGAAGCACAGATGGTTCTAGTATCTCTGCCAGAAAAGCCCTAGATGCGGTCGCAAAAAGCTAGACACAATGGATATGACTGAACAACTCCTCCTTTCAGGAAGGCGTCCAGGATACTTCCTTGGAGCTAGCTGGTGTTGTTGAGCCTGGAGTCAGGAAAAGCTGAGTTCGGATCCAGCCTCAGACACTTACACCTACATATTCCTGCCTATGGGCAAGTCTCTTTGTTTCTGCCTCAGTTTCCTCATCTGTAAAATGGGTATAAGAGTAGCACCTACTCCTCAGTTGTTGTGAGACTCAAATGAGAAAATCTCTCAATACCTCACAATGCTGCATGAATGTTCATTTTTCTCTTGAAAACCATGCTTTCCCTCAACAGGTAACCCAGAAGTCGTTACAGGGAAGCCGGAGTAATTTGCTTGATCTCACAGCATTGTTTCCTCCCCAGCAGATAAACAGCCCTCCATGGCAGGGCCTGGGACCTTTCTCACTTTTGTGCTAAGCCTGAGGTTCTCTCACATGACCCCAAAGAGCCTGAGGAGTCCTGGGCACGTTTGGGGATAGTTATTTCTTGACTCTGACTCTCTGTCCCCATTCTAGCAATCTGGCAACTTGCTATAATGAGATCAGCCATGTGTTGCCATCATCTGCCCTTGCAAGCACGTGGTTCAAAAGGTTCAAAGAATGGATGGGTTTATTGATAGGTCAGGGCAAACAAGCAGCATTCTTATGGTGTCCAGGGAAAATGCTGATACTGCCTAGTGGAACGATGGGTCCCCAGAGCCCTGTATGGCCTCATTATTCACAATCGTGGTAAGCAGGACATTGGGCAGGCATGGGTCTTGCCAAGCTAACCACCACTAGGCATCATCCACCGAGGCCAAACAGGAAGCTCCTGTAGAGCCTCCAACAGTGGATGCCATTATCACACCTCCAGCATTCCCAAAGGCCCAGACTATGGTGTCAGGGGCCTCTCTGCTCCTCCCAATGTTCCCTTCTTCAGCCTCCTGGTCCCTCCATTCTCTTGTCTTCAGTTCTCAGCTTTCCCACAGCCCACGGGAGACACATCATCTCTGGTCCTTTTTCTAAGAGAAGAGACTTCCTGTCTGAGTCAGAACAGAGATGGCTTTAAGGTTTGCAAAGTACTCTATGAATATTACCTCATTTGAACCACACAACTTTTATTATACCCACTTTACAGATGGGGAAACTGAGGTAGAACAAGACGTTAAGCACTTGCCCAAGGTCACCCAGCTAATAAGTGTATAAGGCTGGATTTGAACTCAGGTCTTCCTGATGCCAGACCCGAAGCACCACCTAGCTGCCTTAGGTAGAGGAGAGCTGTCTCACTGCTGCAGAGGGGAGGGAGCATTTCAGAGTTTCTCAGTGAGCGTAGCTCAAACTGGCTAAGTGGTTCAGGGGATAGAGCAGCAATCCTGGAGTCAGGAATACCTGGGTTCAAATCCTCTCTGAGACACGTCCTGGTTGTGTGACCATGGGCAAGTCACTTCACCTTATTTGCCAAATGGGCTGGAGAAGGAAACAGCAAACCTTTGCAGTGTCTTTTACCAAGGCACGGGGAGTCAGCCTCCTCAATCTCATCTGAATTCTACGACTAGCTGCTATCAGCTTCTGGGCCCTACTAACAATTTAGTGTCATTTAATAGCCCTCAAAAAGATCCAGAGCCTGAACTAATCAAGCAGACTGCTTTGCTTTGCTTTAAAAGTGCTCTTTCCTGTGTCTGTAACTTGAAAGACCAGATAAGTTTGGCAAAGGGCATTCTCTCCTTCCTGAAGCTGGGGAATTCAGAATAATGGAATTTCTCTTGTCTTCAGGGCATACTCCAGATGGAGGAAACTGGAGACATCCTGAGACTGTAAAATCCACCAACACCACCTTATCAGTTGTCTTGTATTTGCAACCAAGAAACTCCCTTTGTAAAGGTATGGATGAAAACCATATGGAGACCATAAATCTGAGGGACACAAACATCCTGGGATTGTCTGTAAACACATAAAAACTTTCTCAATCTTTATCAGGCAGTCAGAACTTAGATCTTGGCTCATATCTGCTAGCTTTAATGAATAAATGATAAAAATGTGTATCACCTAGACTGTCTCCTTTAACTCAACTTTCAGGTTAATACCCCACAGGCAGGAAGGATTGTCGTTGGCTCCCAGGTTGGTGGGAATCTACACCGCCCGAAGGTCACGCGCTGCCCACCCTTAGAGCACCCCCATTGTGCTTTGAGCCCCCCTGTTTCTCACCATTTGTCCCCCAGGTCCCGACAGCCATCCTGGACTCTCTGCTAAGGAAGCTGTGCCCTTGGTGTGCCAGAAAGAGAAAGAAAAGAGACCTTGCCTGAAGTACCCCCCCCCCAACCCTGAGCTTTCTGCACCTGGCACAGGCTTCTCAGCCCAGCAGAGAGTTCGCTAAATAGTTGATGAATTGTTGAAAAGAAACATTTTTCTTGCCCCTCACCCCATATGAAGGAAAATCACAGGATTTAGGGTCGGAAGGTCCTTAAGCATGACTTGAAGCCAGAGGCCCCAAGCTCAAGCCCCAGCCTTGCTATGTCTAGCTATGTGACTCTGCCTCTCTGGGGCTTGCTTTTATCACCTGTAAAAAGGCCTGTTGTTCTAGACATGCATCTTGTGACTCACCTAGCAAGTCTAGGGTCAAACATTCAATTAAAACCTGAAGCCCCACTATTCTCAGCTCTTCTGTTCCCGGCAGAGCTGGGAGTGACTCACACAGAGGCCTTTGCAGGGGCCTCCTGGGGTTTGTGGTGTTTGGCAAAGAGCCTCGGAAGGCCTGGGAGGCAGAAACCTGGCTGTGCTAACTCCTTTGGTAACTGAAGGAAGCCCTGGCCCTCTCTTGCCTCAGTCTCCTCCTCTGAAAAACCAGGAGGCTGTCACTCCAAAGAAGGTCTGCTCAGAGGTATCATCGCCATTCTATGGCACAGACAGAGACTTGCCCAAAGTCATCAGGAGTAAGGTGCTGGAACAAGGATTTGAACCCAAGCCTCTTCCCTCTCTCTATCCACCAGGTCTCTCAGACAGGCCTGGATGGGGTACCGGGACCCTGAGATCCCGGAAGAACAGCAGGGACACCAGATCCTCAGTTTCCCCAGTTATGGTTTTGTCTAGCACCTGACAAAGACTGAAAGGCACCAGGGGCTCAGCTTGGTCAAGGGGAAGCCTGCTGGAGTGGGCAAGGGCAGATGCCCCTCCCCCTAGTCAGCCTGGGGAATGGAAGAGCTGGGGTCTGTTTGAGGGACTGAGGTAGAGAGAGGCAGGAAAGCAGCCTCAGGCCCCCACACAAGGGCCATTTCTCCTTTCACCAACAATGGGTGAGCTCAGCAGCTCCCTGAGGTCTGGGGACCCTCCCCCCACCCCACAGTGGCGCCTTTGTTCTCCTGGCCTCCTTTCCTCCTGGCTTTCCGGAGGCTGCCAGCCAAAGAGCCTGCCAAGCCCTGGAGAGCATGCATGTATTATCTGCACCAAAGTGCCTACTGTGTGCCAGTCACCATGCTAAACATCAGAGACAAAAGACAGGCCCTGCCCTCAAGGAGGGGCTGAAAGAGCCGGGCCTGGAGTCAGGAGGACTGAGTTCAAAGGCAGCCTCAGACACTGCCTAGCCGTGTGACCCTGGGCAAGTCGCTTTGCCCCATTTGCCTCAGTTTCCTCATCTGTAGCCTCTTCTGATTATCTTTGCCCAGAACACTCCAAAGGAGTCACGCCTGAAGAGACAACCACAAAACACCCTTATGCACCATGAGTGCTTGTGACTGCATCACACAAGCCAAGGAGCTTTACCCCTCCGGCTGTTGTATTGGGAGATGTCCCGAGGCAACCGGAGGCAACCCAAGGCGGGTGGGTGGGTGGGTGGAGATAAGCCAAAGGGAGAGGACTGCTGGGAAGCCCCCCAAGGTGGAGGCGGGTCCCCGTAAGCCCAGAACCCCAAGAGCTATTTTCTGCGGCAGCTCCAAGGGCCTCAGCCCCACACACACTGGCCACGTCCTGCTTACGCGCCATGCTCGTTCGAGAGCTGTCCCTGGTCTGGCACCAATGCCCGCTGTCTGCAAACTGCGGTCTTAGTCCGGCCGGGCCTGGTTGGCAGCCTCAGCCGCCTTGCCCACCTTGCAAATCAGATGTAGGATCTTTGAACCCGGGTCTGGCCAGATTCCTCAGCCGGATTTCTAACCCCCATGAGCAGATAAGATAAGGGGGGCAGGCCTCGGAGGGAAAGGTTGGGGGCGGGGACCAGGAAAACGTCCCGCTGCGAAGCGGCTTTAGAACGAGCCTGCAGGCGAAGAGAAGACATTCCGAGAGGGGGAGGAGAGGAGGCGAAGCCCGTGGGGCCCGGAAGAAAGCCGCTGGGAAGGTCTATTTGCATAATGCCCTCAGGGCACCTAGAGATGGGCCCGGGGATCGCAGGGGGAGCATCGGGCTCAACCCTCTTATTTTACAGAGGATTCGAACTCAGGTCTTCTAACTTGGTAGTGCATGCGTTACCGTCACCAGGAGAAAAAGAGGAGACTGTGCCTCAGTTTCCCCGCCAGTAAAGCGAGGAACGAGGCCCCGCCCTCCCGCTCGGATTCTCCGATTCGCAGGCTGCGCAGCTCCGCTCTGCCCCGCCCCTCCCCGGCTCCTCCTTTCGGACTCTCCCTGCGTGGCAGCTGGAGCTTTCCGCTCTCCCCGCCCCTCTGGGCCCTGTTATGGTTGCGGTTTTAAATGACACGTGCGGCTCAGATGAATGAACCCGAGGGTCCCACCCCCTCGATCAGCCAATCACGACGAACCTCAGTCCGGCAGCTTCCGCCTATAGAGGCTCCCCGGCCGGCGAGGACCGGGGGCTCGGCAGCTCACGTGGGAACCTGGGGCCGGGGGGGAAGAGGGCGGGCTCCGGGCGGAGGCGGGCCCTAGGCGCCGGGCTAGCCATTGGCTGGGCCCGCTCGGAACGCGAGGGCGGGGCGAGAGCGCGGCGCCAAGGCTTAAATGTGACTGACAGGCGGGAGCGGGGCGGGGCTGGCCTAGGGCCAGTGAGTGACGGCGAGCGCCGTCCAATGGCAAGAGGGGCCTGGCAGCGGCGCCCAATGGACATCGGCGGGGCGGGGCAGCGGCCCCAGCAAGTTCGGTTGCGCGGGGCCGCAGCGGAACTGTCAGTGGCGGCGGCGGCGGCGGTAGAGGCGGTGGTGGCGGCGGCGGCTGAGGGGCGGCGGCGGCGGAGTCTGGTCTGCAGCTGCGGTGAGTCCCTGGCCCGCTCGCTCCCGGGCCCGCTCGCTCCCGGCCCGTCCCCTTCCTTCTCCTCCTCCTCCAGCGTCCCTGCCCCTTCCCGCCCCTCTCTCCCCACAACCGCCCGCCCCCGCCCTCAGGGGAGCGCGCGGACATTTATGTAACGCGTGTGGAGACGCGGGGCCGGCGGGGCTCGGGGGGGGGGGGGGGCGGGCACATCCCCCTCCCCCCCCCCCGCAAGCGCCTCACGTGATCTTGTTCGCCCCTCCTCCACCTCCTCCCCCGGCGCGCCTCTCTCAGTTTGCCCTTCTGTCAAATGGGCGCAGCGTTCCCGGAGGGGACCCAGAAGCCTCCCCGCACCCCATTTTACCGGTGGAGAAACTGAGGCCCAGACGGAGAGGACCAGCCTTAAGCCCCTCTTGGCCTGACCCCGGGAGAGCCACTTCCTAACTTGTGCAGCCTCAGTTTGGAGCCCCTGGCGGGTCCTAGGAGGGGGAAGCTGAGGCTGGGGGGGGGGCGGGAAGGGGTCCCCAGACGACTGGGCACGTGCTCGTCCCCTCCACCCAGCCTGTCCTTGGGGTCAGGAGCACCCGCCCCCAGAGGCACCTAATAAATGTTTCTGGTCCCCTATGTGTCTTGTTCTGCCCCTCTCCCCCAACTGGCTTTTATTTGGCACCTATTGTATGCTCCGGGCTGGGAACCAAGGGGGCAGGCGGCCCTGCCCTCCAGGGGAGCAGCGTGGGGAGGAGCGTGCAGCTATTGTGCACAAGCAGCATGTGGGGTGATCGTGGGGACCAATGCTGTGCCGTGTGACCTTGGCCTTGTCATTTCCTCCCCTGGGCCCTGGCCAGCCCAGACTGGGCAGTGGCAGGGAGCCGCCCTGCCACTTCCTCTGGCTCCCCGATGAGGCCCTTCTCTGGGGGCTCTAGTCCACCCTCTGTGCCCAGGACTGTGCTGGGACTGTGGGGCTTCACTGGAAAGTGCCAGCCCGCCTGCTAGCTACCCTGCGGGCTGGGAGCAGCTGGCTCTGAAGAGGTCTGGGACAGGGGCTGCAGGTCCCCACGCAGGGGCCCTGAGTGACAGGCCAGGACCTGGGCAGGACAGAGGACAGCCTGTGGAAGGGCAGGCAATTATGAGGCTCCTACTGTGGGTCCCACATGGGCAGTGCCTTCCACTGGTGGGAAGCAACGACTGGAACAGGAAATAGGTAACCCACATTAGGTTCTCAGCACCCGTTCTTGAGGTGCAGGAGCGCTCTGCAAGCACTACATGTGAGGCCTAGAAGGGCTGTGTGACCCTGGGCAAGTCACAGAACAGATCTGAAGCTCAGTCCCTCCCTGCCCTCAGAGGTTGCCTGGAGCAGCCAGAGACACCAGCTTGTGAAGTGCTGTGCAATTGTGAGCATTAGTGATAGCAGCCCCGTTTTACAGATGGGGAAGCTGAGGCCTGGTGCTCTGGGCCCCGGCCCCCCAGGTCCCTCTCCGGGGCAGGTTTTGCCCATTCTCTTCCTCCTCTTCCTGGTTGGTGCTCTTACCAAGACTGCTGCAGTGGCCTCCCTGCAAACTCCCTTGCTTGGCATTCGAGGCTCTTTGAGGCAGGCCACTGTCCGTCCTGACTCCCCTCTCTCCCCAGGCCAGTTGCCATCCCCCACGTCTGGAACATCCTTTCCACTTCTTAGAATAGGTTGCTTTCTTCAGAACTGAAGCTTCTCTCCAAAGTTAGTGCCATCCTCAGCCTTCATCTTTCTCTCCTTCTGGGCAGCCCAGGCCTGCCTCCCATCCTCTCTTCTCCCCAGTTTCCATGGACGTCTCTCCTTGGATTCTCCTCCACCTCTGACAGCCTCTCTCAGTCTGTGCTGGACTTTTAGGTGGCCAGGGGTCTCCAGGCCCTGGTCTGGGCCATCTTCTCTCTCTGGACTCCTTCACTTGGTGACTGCATCAGCGGTGGGTTGTTATCTTCTGTCTCTGTGCTGCTGACCCCCAGCTGCCCATTGGACGACTGACACGCACCCTGACTGGGATTTCTGATTTTGTACCCAAGCCGGCACCTCTCTCTGCTTTTCTGCCCTATTTCCCATGTCCCAGACTTACTGTGGGTGTCTCCTTCTCCTCCAGTCTGTGCTGAAGTGCTCCCATTTCTGCCATTGTGACATCTCTCACACCCCCTTCTCTTCTCTGATGTGGCCCCCATCACCCACACCTGGACTCTTGCAGTGGCTGCGGCAGGGGTCCAGCCCGGCCTTCACTCAGCTCGCAGAGCTGTCTTTTTGATCACATCATCCCCCTCCAGTCAAATTCACTGGCTTCCTGTTATCTCCCAGAGCAAATAGAAAATCTTCCATTGGGTGTCCAGAGCCCTTCATACCCTGGCCCCCGCTTTCCAGGCTTCTTTTACTTCTCCCCAGACTTTGTGGAATGGATTGTTAAAGCTTCTACTGTGTGCAGAGGACTGTGCCAAGTTCTGTCCATAAAAAAGAAGCAAAAGTCCCTGCCTCCTGGGAGCTTACAATCAACATGCAAACTGTTATGTATAAACCAGATCCAGATGAGATAAATCTGGGAGGATTACGGGTGGATTAATTAAAGTTACTGCCTTAAGGGAGATTGAGAAAGGCTCTTTCTCCAAGTATGGGATTTCAGTCAGGCCTTAGAGGAAGCTGGGGAAGGTCAGCTGAGATGGAGGGGGGGGGGGGAGGTTCCCAGAGAAAATGCTCCAAGATGGAGGGTCTTGTTCCTGGGCCAACCAGCAGGTGGGTGTCATTGGGTGTCCCTGGATCGGGAGTGAGAAGCTTGAAGGCACTGGAAAGGAAGCGAAGGAGGGGTGCCGGCAAGCACTGTATTTGGCCCCAAAGGCCTAGGGGACCCCTGGGGGTGACTGAGTGAGGCAGGGTGACTCTGGCCTTCCCTGGTCTCACCCTGTTCCCCTCTGGGTGCCAGCCTGTACCTGTTTGCTGGGACCAGAGGCCAACTCTTCAAGCTGGTTTTTGTCTCTTTGTTTCCAGTGCCAAGAAAAGTGCCCATTACATCACAGGCACTTGATGTTTGTTGACTGAATGGTAGAAAGTTTCGATCAGAACAGGTCCTTTAGCAGCCTCATGAAAGTGCATCTTGATCAGACCAGAAGGTTGCTGCAGGCCTTCCCAGGACTTGATGGAGAAATTAGAATCATTTTTTTCCCCTTTAGGTAATGGTTCAGATAAACAGGGATCCCCAAGCCCAAGTTCTGTTTCCTATTAATCAAGCAGCAAGGATTCCTTAGCAGGACTGGCCAAGGATTGCTCTGATCGCAGCTTCACGGGATCTTACTGATGAGAGCTTCCATGTGGGCACCTCCTAAGGTCTGCAGAGCTCTTCCAAGGCAGTTTCTCCACTGAACCTCTAATATCCTTCAAGATAAAGAGAGAGGGCATTTTACCTCTGCCATGAGTAAGTGACTGCCCTGTGGTCAGTAACATGGCTGGGAAAGGTACAAAGAAGGATTTGAACCCAGGCCCTACCCCCCTCCATTTTACAGATGAGGAAACCGAGGCCTAGAGAGCCTCAGTGACCTGTCCACAGAGGTAGTGGTGATGGTAGCTCAGGTCGCCAATGTCCTTTCCATTGTACCTCACTGCCTCTTCTGACTCTCTGTGCTGTGCTGCTGCTGTAGGTTGGAGGTTTGGGGAGAAAGGGGCTCCTTGTTCCTGGTCCTTAATTTAGAAGGGACGGGATATTTGGCCTGCGGCTGGTGCCAGTGGGTGGCAAGCAGTTTTCCTTTAATTCAACAAATATTTATTCAAAGCCTACTGCATGTAAGACCCTGGGTTCAGTGCTGGGGAAGCCCAGAGCCTGCTGTGGCACAGAGCTGACGTCTCTGAGGGTTTAGGGAATAGATGCTAAGGCATGAATAGAAATACCCAATCAGCACAAAGGACAAGCCCTGGAGGCCAGATGTTTACCTTAAAGGCCCTAGGGAGACACAGCCCTGCCTTCATTGAGGGCCATCCCTAGGGTCTAGCTCTGGTCACACCTCCCTGGGGAGAGTGAAACAGCCTAGCGATGGGCGTCTGTCCAGTGACCCAGGGAGTTTGGGCCCTAGCTTATTCTTAAAAAAAAAAAAAAAAAAAGATTTATTTTTTATTTTTAGCATTTGTATTTTTAAAAATTTGAGCTCCCAATTTTTTCTCTCCCCCACACCTCTAGAAGGCAGGCAATATATTGATTATACATGTGAAATCATGCAAAGCATTTCCCTCTCAGCCATGTTGTAAAGAAAAAAAGTGAAAAGGGTCTTCCGGCCATCTACACTCAGCTGTCTCATCAGAGTAGCCAAGCTCTACACAGACTGTCATCAGACAAGGTTGCTGCTCTCTGGGTTCTGCTCGCTTCTCTTTGCATCAGTTTGCCTGAGTCTTCCCAGGTTTTTCTACAAGCATCCAGCTCACCATTTCTTACAGTGTAGCATCCCATCACAATCATTTGCAGCAGCTTGTTCAGCCCTTCCCCAGCTGATGGGCATCCCCTCAGCTTCCAATTCTTTGCCACCACAAAAAGAGCTGATTTTTTTTTTTTTTGGTATGTGTGGGTTCTCTTCCTCTTTCTTGGATCTCTTTGGGATGCAGACCTAGAAGTTGGTATTTCTGGGTTCAAGGGTGTGCCCCATTTAAAGCCCTTTGGGCATAGATCGGAATTGTTCTTCACAGCCGAGCTCAGCTCAGACTAACAGTGAGTTGCTCTCCCTGCCTTTTCATATTCCCTCCAGCATTTGTCATCTTCCTTTTCTGTCCTGTTGGCCAATCTGACAGGTGTGAGGGGGTACCTCAGAGTCGTTGTAGTTGCATTTTTCTCATCAATGGTGATTTAGAGCATTATTCCACATGACTATTGATAGCTTTGAATTCTTTTGAAAACTTCTGTGCATAGGCTTTGAGCATTTGTCAGGGCTGTGCCTTCTTAGAGCTCACAAGAAGCTCGATGGCGTTGGAGCAGAGATGACATTCATTCGGCCATGATGTGCAAGGTAGATGGGAGGCCGTAGAGACCAGCATTAGGAAGACCAGTGGGAGCCATCTGTTTTCTGTGATGAAGAGCTGTGTGTGGGCACCAGCTGTGGGCTTGGCAAAGCAGGGCCGGCCCAGGAATGTGGACTCCTTGGGTCCACATTCTTCTTGACACATTATTTTAGCTTGGTTATTTCCTGGTGGCATCATCAAAGCCATGATGACCTTCAAAGATGGGTCATCGCCTCTCCATCATCAGCAGGGAGCCTTGGGGGAGGACAGGCCTGACCCTAGCTGGGTGACCCTGCATGATCACCTCGGGTGGCTTCCTGGGCCTTGGCCTCCTAAGGCACAGTTTCTCTATCTCTCCCAGTCTCTGTTTCTCTCTGTCTCCTCTCTCTCTCTCTCTCTCTCTCTCTCTCTCTCTCTCTCTCTCTCTCTGCTGACACTTCCTTCTGCTCCTGGGGAACTTGCCCTCATTATTCTTATGATCTTTAAAAAGAAGACCCTGGGCCTAGGATTGTGCCACTGTACAGTGATATTGTGACTCATGACCATTTCCTCGAGCTGTCCCGGATCATCCTGCAGGTTATGGGACTTAGCTGACACTTGTCAGGTGCTGTAGAGAGTCATGACAGCGGCAGTCACTGGGAAATGCTCCCCAAAATAAACAGAAGGTACAAGGGGACAGTGTCAGTGGGTGGCTTTCCCAGCATCTGCGGCCTCAGGGGATCACTTGTCCTTGGCTGCCCATCAGTGTTCAGCTCCCCTCCCAAAGGCTTTTCCAGCTCCTTCTCCTCCTGCTTGCCTCAGGTGCCTCTCCTGAGGTCAGGTGTCTTCCTGTTCATTCTGCTGAAGGGAAATCAGGTTATAGCTCCTAACAAGTCACTCTGTGCTTAGGCTGTTCCAAGATAGAAAGGAGGTCTGAGATTGGCCCTTCCCTCCAGAGACATCATCCAGAATCCTTTTGGAGCCTTGTGCCCAGATAAGTGATGCAGATGGAGCCATGGGCCAGGGAAGGCGGTCTGGAGCCAGAGGGCCTCCATGCTCAGGACTGACTTGTCTCACGTGATCATCACAACTGCCCTGAGTGATAGGTAGCCCCGGGGGGCATTTTATTTCAGCTGACCTATGTTCAGAATTCCTGGTGAGAACCCTGCAAGGCTCTCCCAGAAATTCTGACTCTTGGACATTTGACTGGGACAAGGAGAGGTGGGGCCATGCACATCAGGGTCCCAAAGCCCTAAACTCAGAAGAAAGATTCAAACTACACTTTGAAGACTCTGAGGCCTACTTTCTGTCCTTTATGGCATAATGCAGTTTACCTTAGAGCAGTGGTTCTCAACCTTCCTGATGCTGCGACCCTTTTCTCTTTGCTAGGTTCTAACATGAAGGTTGTTCATGTTCAGAGGGGGAAACTGAGTCACCAAAGATGCCTTCAGTTCCTAGCATGGTTGCCCCCCATCCTCAGCCACACTCTGAGCTTCAGTCAGTACTTTAATCCTGAGGAGCAGTGCCTGCTTCTATCCTGGGCACTGTCAGTAAAGAGGCTGGCCGAGAAGAACCGCCTGTGAGTTTGGTTTGGGCGTTTGGTTGGGTTGTTTTGGAAGGGGAGGCCAGGCCTGGGGCTGGCGCAGGCTCAGGAGCCAGAGCCAAAGCCAGAGTCAGCGTCAGCCCCACACCTGGTTATGTTCTGATAACCTCTTTAGTTCCCTCTGAGGTCCCTTGTGAAGGTGAGACTGGTCAGGGGACAACAAAGCCTGGTCAAAGTACAGCTTCACCAGCTGGGCACAGAACAGGGTCAAGATGGAGCAGGGAAAAATCTATTCTGACACTTGTCATCGAAGACATCTGGAAAATTCCCTGTGCCCTGTCTGCTGAGTCATGCCTTCTCCTGCATTTGGCTTAGCTGGGGGTGGGGGGTTACTTGGAATAGGCTGAGTGTGTATCATCTGTCACTGATCAGACGTGCCCAAGGCAGAAAAGCTTCACTTCCCTTTCTGACCAAAGAATCACCAGCTGATGGGCCTTAAGATGCCCAGGCCTGGCCCACTGGACCCAGTGAGATGATTTGGGACCAAGCCGCCCTCCTGCAGGGATAGTCTGGCATGACAGAAAGGGCCCTGGCTTTGGTTAGGACCTGGCTTCCAGTGCTACTGCTACAGCCTCAGTTTGTCTTTCTGCAAACCGGTGATTGGAGGTGGTGAATAGTCTCTGAGCTCCCTCAATTCTGTGACTATAGGCTTCTCGGCTCCTCGAGACACACTCCCCTCAATTCTTTTTATAGATGTTTAGCAAAGGAGGCCTCTTAGGGCAGTGAATCCTTTGAGGGTAGGATGATCAATGGATTTAGAGTTTCCAAAAGGATCTGCTGGGTCTTTGGCTGTGTTCAGGTAAGGGAAGCTTAGTCAATGGGCAGAGAGTGGTGGAAAGTGGTGATCTGGGCATTTCTTCTCTCCAGCTGACGTGGCCTCAGTGGGTAAGAGGGAAGCTCTCCAAGCCCCCCCAGGGGAGAGAAGGGGCCTGGGTTTTCCATGCCCTTCTCCTCTCTCTCCAGATCCTTCCTTTATCCTTGGCTTTCTGTTCATCCTGGCCATGGAGGCCTCTCTCAGGGAGGTGCAGGAAGTGTGCTGGTGGAGGGGCAAGAAGGGTACCAAAGTATCCAGAGAAATAACTGGTACCTTGTAAAAAGTGAGTAAGAAGCAGAATCAGAAGAGGCCTCTTCAGGTCACCAGGCCTCCCGTGTTCTTGTTGTGTGTAGCAGGGTAGAGATGTCTGCTGGACAAAGCCTCAAGCTCTGGCCAGAATGCTCAGGGAATTGGATTAAAGGAGAATAGGCCAGGAAAGCCTTTTTTCTTTTTTTTACACTCTTCGAAAATCTTGATAATGCATCTCCCTACCCTGTCCTGCCTTCATCTGATACAGCCATAATCTTCAGGGCAGAAATTTGAATTGTCTTAGGGGTTATTCTGAACACCAGTTCTTAGGCTGGAACAGAACTAGGGAACTACATGTGGCCTTCTGAATCCTTAAGTGTGGCCTTTTGAACAAATTTGTTCTGTAACATTTGGATTCCGTCAATAGGCTGCACTTAAGAAGGCCACATGTGGTATTAAGACCGCAGGTTCCCCATCCCTGGGATAGAACTTGGTGAACAGAGAAGTTTGGCCCAAGTCTGTGTTGACTTTAAAGTGGAATTGAATGAAAGCACATTGAAAAAAAATGTGCTGAGCATTTGGGAATACACATAGGAAAGAGGCCTGCCCCTTCTCTCAAAGAGCTTCTATTCTGATTGAAAGAGAGGTCAGTTACAGGGAGGATGGTAAGGCCCATGAGTTCTGAGGGTGCTCCAGCAGGTGATGATGATGCCCCAGGCACAGATGGCAAGACAGGTGATAGGATCTGTCCAAGGAATCCTTCAGTGTGAGCTGTCACCAAGGATCCGGAGGAACCTGGGCCTGTGACCTTTGGGAGACAGGATAGGCCCTGGGCAGCCAAGGCTTGGGCTGGGGCCTTTGAATAAGCACTTGTCGATTGTTCAGAGGGATCTGGCTTTCTCTGTTCTCCAGCAGTGGCAGACTGTTGTGGTTGGGCTGCTCTCCTGGGCCATGCTGGTCTGATTAGATTGGTCTTTAAAAGGAAGTCTGTTTAGTGTAGGTTTGCTTTTCTAGGATTGACTTTTCCCCTGAAAGTTGCTAGGAGGGAAGAAGGGAAATCCTGGTTAATCTAAGTCCCTCTGCACACCTCTTTACTCCCATTCCCTAGTCTAATTTCTCTTCCTCTCAGAGAAATTTAGTTGTATTGGTCTTTGTTGGTTTTTTTAAAAATAAGTTTTTATAGATGTCTTTTGTTTTTTCCGTCATCATGATTCTCCCTGGTGTCCCTCCCCTTCCCTCTTCCAGAAAGCCATCCAGTATAACAAAAAATATTTTTAAAGGTCTTTTAAAAAGAAAAAGAAAAGAAAGAGGAAAAGGAAAAAAGTCACAACTGATTAATACAGTAATGCCTAGTGTGGAACAGCTGCAGGCCTCCAGCTGACATGGCCCCAGTGGGTAAGAGGGAAGCCCTCCAAGCCCCCGAGGGAAGAGAAGGGGCCCAGGTTTTCCATGCTCAGACCCTTCCCTCCTCCCTGGCCATCGAGGCCTCTCTGGGGAGGCGCAGAAAGTGTGCTGGTGGAGGGAGCCTGGGAATGCATTTCCTACTTTTTTCAAGTCATCATTTTCCTTTAAAATGTTGTAACTTTCATTTCTGATTTTTTTACACGTGGTTCTTTTCATCTCTGTTGTTGTCACTGCTGAATTTCCTCTGCATCAGTTCCTATAGAGCTTTGTACGTGTTCATCACATATGTCATTTCTTAGAGCACAGGCGTATTCCATCCAGTTCCTGTAACACACCTCTCTTAGTCGCTCCCCAATCAATGGGCAGCAACTTTATTTCCAGTTCTTTGCTATCACAAAAAGTGATGCTACAAACATTTTGACATATGTTGGGACTTTCTTCTTATCAGTCGCTCCCTTGGGGGTACTGATCTGTCCGGCTGAGCTCCCTCCCTCCCTGCTTTTTAGCCAATACCTGATTGTCTGGATGGCGGCTGCTTGAGCAGTTTGAGGCCTGGAGCCTCGGCTTTTAAAAAAGATGGAATGGCCACAATCCCTGTAATGTGTGGGTGTGGCTGGAAGCCTCATCTGCAGGGGATGCAGATCCTGACTTTCTTGGCCTTTTTCCCTCTGATATTATGGTTGTCTCGGTTTCTGTATTTTCTCATTTAAAAAAAAACTTTGTGTCTCCTTGTTTCCCTTCCTTCCCAAACAAGACACTCATACACTAACTGCTTTTGCCTTTCTCCTTGTGATGAGACCAAGCTCAGGTCCGGGATGGGGACTGAATGGAGGAATGCCTTTGGTCCCTGCCCTGGTGGGTGGGTGAAGTGTGTGGTGTGCCTGCCCGCTATCCAGAGAGCCCGCTGCTGCCTAATCTTGTCACCCATCAGGAGGCCTGCCTCCCTGCAGGGCCTTCGAGTGACCACTAGGTTGGTCTGCCCCCACTCTCTCTTTGCAGCCCAGCAGTATCTGTGCTCGAGTTCGCATTCTGGAGTTGCTTCAAGCTTCACGGCTTTTGTGCTTCCCACACAAGAGCAGCCTGGATTGTCTTTGTACACCTGATGTGTTTTTCAGACCTTCGTTTTTGCTCATTTTCAGATGATCCATCCTTCTTGGACAGACTGGGTTGTGAGAGTGGGGCAGAGGAGGGACTGGAGAAGGTAGAGCCTGGAGGTGGGGAGAGCCCTCAGGGGATTATTGCCATCCTGCTGGATAGAGGAGATAAGGGCCTGGCCTGGATGTGTGCCTTGGGAGGGGAGAGGAGGGAATGACAGGGAGTGATGTTGGGGGGGAGCCCCCACCAGCCTTGGCAGCCGATTGGTCGTGAGGGAGAGGCGAGAACAGAAGGTGACTTTGAGGCTGTCTTTTTGCGGGGGTCTGAGTGGCACACAGTGATTAATGAGGCCCAGGGCCACCATGCCCATTCCCATGGAGAGCTCAGTGGGCCAGGAGGGGAGGACACATTAGGCCTTTTTCATTCACTCTGCCCACCCCGACTTGAGGGCTTCCAAGCTGGACCCTAGAGAAGAGAGAAGAAATGAGCTCAGAAACCAGCTCAGCATTTCTCCTTTAGGAAGAACTCCGGAGCCTGGCAGCCCTTCACTGATATGGGGGAGGAACACGGCCAGCCTGGCCTCAGCGGGACTCAGTGTTATGGGAGTCTTCCCAAAGCCCTGGGAAATGGTGTCCAGCCTGGTGTCCACAGACCTGCCAGGTGGTCTCAAGTGGTCATCCTGGGCACTTAGAAGGGCTCATGCTCCTTTCACACCTCCTTCTCCTGTTCAGTCCACAGACTCTTTGCTGATAAGGTCAAGGGACCTGAGGCAGGGCTGGGCAGGCAAATAAGAAGCTCTGAGCTGAGTAAAAGGGGCTCCTGGCCAGAGACAGTGAATAGACTTACTCAAGGCCCTGGGCCAGGAATAGCAAGCAGATGGCAAGGCTTGCACGAAGGCAGGGCTCCAGGAGCATCCTCCTCTTGGAGAAAGAACCAAAGGCAGCTGGAGCAGGGAAGCTTCTGGGAAATTCAAACCCAGGCCCACCTTGGGGAGGAGGAGGAGAAAGAGCAGGAGTGAGGGAACAGGGCGGGCCAGTCAGGCCCCAATGCCAGCAGTTTGGGTTAATGTCAGGGCTTTAGGTGCTGCCTTTCAAAACAAGGATAGTGGAGTCTGGAACCATACCCAGGTGGTCTTGTCATGTTAATCCTTTGTGGAAGTGGGGCCAAGGCAGTGGGAAAAGTCAAGGAACAGAGCAGTGTAAGCACTCTGAGGGTGAGTGGGCTGCCAGTCTCCACCTTGTTTCAGGGGGTAAGCCAGTGGATACAGCCTGGAGTCAAGAAGATCTGAGTTCAGATCTGGCCTCAGACATTTCCTAGCTATGTGACCCTGGGCAAGTCACTTTACCCTGTTTGCCTCAGTTTCCTCATCTGTCAAATCAGCCAGAGAAGGAAATGGCAAATATAGCATCTTTGCCAAGAAAATCCCAGATGGGGTCACAGAGTCAGAACCGACTGAAATGACCGGACGCAGTGACCACGAGGGGTAGGGAGCTGTGCCTGGCATGTGTTTTATCTGCTCTCGATCTACAGTTTTGCCAAAGGTGGGCATCTCCATCCACATGGGTGACGAGCTCCTCCAGGGTGGTGTGCTCAGGGCCTTGCACATGCTTGAGTTGTTCAGGGGTCTGAGGCACAGTTGGTGTGGGAGGTGGGGGCATGCCAGGGATGCTTGTCACTGCCCTTTGGTAACCTTCCAGAGGGGCATGGAGTCTTTGACAGTTGCTGTGGTGGAACATGATCCTGCTAATGAGCCTCCCCAGCCCAAGGAGTGTGGTCCACATGGACCCTCCCTGGGCCCCTACCCAGGAGGACTTATCCCAAGGGCTTTCCTGCTCCAGGGTGACATTGGATGAGGAGGGAGGACCACCTGGGGAGTGTCCAGGTGGTGGCCAGAATGTTATGAGGGTGGCTAGTGATGGAGGCACAAAAAAGACTAGAAGAACACACATTCTGCTGCTGCCTTGTTATATTTAGCTTCATATGTAGTCGTCTTGTTTTTTCTTTGCATATGGAAGTGTTAGTTTATGTCTGATGGTTATACCTCAGTAATAACAAAGGAAATTAAAAATAAAGATTCTCCTAGCTGTATGTAGACTGACTGTCTGCAGGTCTTCGCTGTGTGGCTAGGGACCCGAGCCCATCATGTAACTGCTGTGGCAGAAGAAGAAGCACTATCGCCTTCCTAGTACGCTGTAGATTGCCTGGCCAGAGAAAGGATGGGCAAGGTGTTGGGGAAGCAGGTGGCAGGCATGTGGTGGGGGTCTGGCGAGGACTTACCCGAGTGGGCGTTTACTAGAAGCCCCCTGCTGCTTGAGGTGGAGAGCTCATGACTTTTGGACTTGCCCTGATGTGTTCATTCTTCAGAAGATGGGGAGAACATCCCCGTGGACATTCTCTCCTGTTTGATCCTCACCACCAGGGAGGAGCCAGTGATTGGTATAGAAGTGGGAGGCCCCTGCCAGGAGACGGCCTCTTCCTCCCAGAGTTGCCCTTAGAGTTGGGGTGATCAGAGAGAGGGAGTCAGTCCTAGAAGGGTGGGCAGTGCTCCAGAATGAGATTCTGAAGACCCAAAGGGAGATGATGCCAAGTGAGGAGGAGAAACGAGAGCCATCTGAAGAGATAGGGTCCTCACTGAGGATGCACCAGCAACTCCCAGACCAGCTCACCTCAGAAACTAGATCTGGAAAGGTGGAAGACAGGGCCCTCCTGAGGAGAACTAGAAGGGTGCTGGGAAGGGGCCGTCTGCCCAACCACACTCCTGGAAGGCAGAAGGCGCAGGAGCATGGCTGAGGGACCTGCGGAGCTGCCTGGAGAGGATAGGGACAGTCACCATCTCCCCCAGATGGAAAGGCAGATGGATGTGATTAGTGAGTCTTAATGGAGGCCCAGAGACGAGCCTGAAAGGGAAGAGAGTAGCACCTGTGAACTCTAGGCTAGTGAGCTTGACTCCAGTCCAGGAAAACTTGAGAATGGAGCCTTAGAGGTATGGTTAGTTTTGGGGTGGCTAGGTAGCACAGTGAATAGAGTACTGGCCCTGGAGTCAGGAGGACCTGAGTTCAAATCTGGCCTCAGACACTTGACACAAAAACAAGCCGTGTGACCTTGGGCAAGTCACTTAACCCCAACTGCCCTCCAAAAAGCAAAAAAAAAAAAATTTAATATCCATTTAAAATTTTTTTGAGTTTCAAATTCTTTCCCTCTCTTTTGTCTCTTCACCACCCTTATCACCTGTAATGTCGGTCTTTATTTCTCTGCTTGTATTTTCTCTGAAGTTCAGGGTGCTGACTTTTCCCTTGAACTAGTGAACACAATTTTAAAAGACTGTTGACCCCTTGAGCAGCTCTCTTTCCTAATACAGCAGATCTAAGAGCCTGTGCCAGCAGCCATCCTGGGGGTGCCGGTGTGATTGCTGCTACATCAGCTCACACCTGGCCCACTGCACTAGCTGCTGGGTCTGTCCTCCATTCAGCCACCGAGGGATTTCCTCAAGCTGAGGTCCCACTGTGCTACCCATTTCTCTCCTCAGTTAACTCCGGGGGCTCTCTGTCGCCTCTGGGAGCAAATACAGAATCCTCTATTTGGCCTTCAGTGCCCTTCATCCCTGACTCCCCCCTACCTCCTCAGGCTTCTTAGAACTTCCTCCCACCAAGTGCTCTTTGACCTAGTGACCCCCTATCCTCCTCAAATGAGCAGAACTCTCCATCTCAGGGCATTTTCTCTGGCTGTGCCCCAGGCCTGGAATGCCCTCCCTTCTTAAGGCCACCTTCTGACTTCCCTGGCTTTCTAGAAGTCCCAGCTAAAATCCCATCTTTTACTGGAAACCAATTCCAGTGGCTTCTGGATGTTTTAGCCTCTTTTGTTTGCCTGTTGCTTGTTGTGAGCTCCCTGAGGGCAGGGACATATTCTGTCTGGCTCTCTCTGTGTCTCTATGTGTATGTGTGTGTCTCCCTCTGCCTTTCTCTTTCTCTCTTTCTCTTTCCTTTCTCTTTCTCTCTCTCTTTCCTTCTCTCTTTCTCTCTCTTTCTCTCTCTCTCTTTCTCTCTTTCTCTCTCTCCCCCTCTCTCCTCTCTCTCTCTCTCTTTCTCTCTCTCTCTCTCTTTCTCTCTCTCTCTCTCTCCCTCTCTCTCTCCCCCCTCTCCTCTCTCCTCTTTCTCTCCCCCCCTCTTTATCTTTCCCTTTCTCTTTCTCTCTCTCTCTCTGTCTCTGTCTCTCTCTGTATCTCTCCCCCCAACCCCCGTTGAGCCTGGGGAAGAAAAGATAGGGGTGAGGGAAAGGTGTGGACCCTGTGTCAAGTGATTGACGGAAGGAGCTGCCTCAGGAGCAGTGGGTGGGTTTGAAAGGTGCCCATTTAGACTTCATGTCAGAGCTGTTCAGAAGTCCAAAGGGCAGGCCCTGGCCACCCAGCCCTTCTCAGCTTTGGGGGCTGCCTCTAAGAAAAGAATAGGGAGGGAAAAGCCTTCTGGCTGCTCTGAGGACTGAATGTACCTCAAAGTGGAGTATTTTTAGGTTTTATTTGTTTTTATTCCGAACAGAAACACCCCAAACCTCAAGCATTTCTGCAGATACAGAAGAACACCAAGAGAGGACTGGGGATGCAACAGTGAGTGTCTGGTTTAGCCTGTTGGTTTTTTCCCAAAAAGTGGGTGATAAATTTTATGTACTACTTTCAAAATTTGTCTGGGCTCCTCAATTTCCTTTGTTCTGTTGTGAGAATAAAAAAAAATGTGCCCATGGTGGGCCTGCATAGGCCCCACTGTTGCTTCCCTCCTCCCCCAAACCCCATTTGGTCCCGCAGAACGACCCCCGGGATTCTCGTTTCTCTCTGCTCGCCAGTCGGCCTCCCCGCTCCCAGCCCAGGAGACACAGGCCTTCACAATCCAGGGACCCACAAGGAAATTGAATGGTGATGTCATCATAAAGGCCGGTAAGAGCCCCTGGAGCCACAGAAGGTTCTTGCCTCAGTCATTGTTCTTAAGTCTTTCAGAATTTCTGTGTTGTCTGTGCTGAGATGTTCGGTGCTGCCCCTGGACATTCATAGAGCTGTTTATTCAGCTCTCCTGAGTGAACCCCACCCCCAGATTTTATTCTCTGCTCCCCTTTGCATTCTCCTTCAGTACTACCCTCCCCCTTAGGCCTCTCCTCCATTCACTTTTGCTTCTCTGTTGAGATGGATGTATTTCTACACCATAGTGGGGTGCGAGTGTGTGTGTGGGTGTATGTATAACTGTATGTGCATGTGTATATGACTGTGTGTGTGTGAGAGAGAGGGAGTGTGTGTGTGTGTGAGTATATGTGAGAGTATGTGTGTGTGTGTGTGTGTGTGTGTGTGTGTGTGTGTGTATGTATGTGTGAGACCTTGTTTCCTTATCCATGTCAGAGAAGAGGAATGCTCTCCTGTTAAGGTTCCCTCTTTCCCCCATGTTTACGCTCGCTTCTCACGTGCTCCAGTTGTGACAACACCTTCTTTCTTCCTCCTTCCTCCTAGAATATCTTCCTTTTGCCTCCTTTCTCTTCCTTCCCTTATGGTCCTCAGATGATGGAGAACCAGTCCATTTGCAGGGTCTTGGTTTTTCCTTTTTAGCTTCCTCCGTTCTCTGGAGACAGGAAGGCTCTGAAAGTCCCTGTTTCTCCTCCCCCTCTGTCTTGTGCAGCTCCTTCCAGTGGATTGGATGTACTTTTCTCTCTTTTCCTCCTCTCTCCTCAGCTTTGGTCTTTTTGTCAGAAATGTTTGAAAGTTGTCTAATGGCCCATTCCACCCCACCCCTAAATACAGAATGATCTCGAGCTCTGCAGGCCGAGTTATCCTGGGTCCCAAGTCTATTGCTCTTTTGTTTTAGGGAATATCATATTCCAAAACCTCTCTTCTGGTAGAAACTTCCGAGTCTTGTGTGATCCCAGCTGGCTCTTCTGTGACATGGGAGCTCCTTGATCTTCTTGGTTCTTTCTCTTCAGAATTCTTCCTGGAGTTGGAGTCTGGAAGACCTGAGTTCAAATCCCGCCTCAGATGCTAACTCACTGGGTGACTCTGGACAAGTCCCTTAGCTCTCAGCCTCAATTGCTTTACCTGCTGAATGGGGCTGATAGTGGTACTGAGCTTCCAAGGGCTGTGGTGAGGCAGGGGTTTGCAAACTGCCCCATCCTCTGTGAATACCGGCCGTTGTTATTCTCGGTAGATCCGAACCGTAACCGTTTGTGGCGTCTGCCCCTTCCAGGGCTCCTTGGGGAAAATCTGCTTTCTCCCATGTGTCTGCCACTGGGAAGGAGTTTGGCTCGTCAAGAAGCTGTTTTTTTTGGTTTTCGCATGTTCCCTTTTTTGGTTAGTGCCAGATCTAGACATTCCTGACCCTGGACAGTGTTTTCTTTGGTTTGCTCATCTCTCCAGCTTTCGATTCCAGACCAGGGCTTTGTTCTGGAGCTCTGCTTGGTCTTCCCCTGTGTCCTCTGAGTGCATGCCAGAGTTAGGCCCGCTGGGTGTGGAGGCTGTTCTGAAGTCGGGACCTTGGCTCCTTCTCCCCCACCCCACCCCCTGTGCCTGGGCTGGCCTAGTCTCAGCATTTACTCTCTGTCTGCTTCTGTGCCCCCCACCCCACCTTTTCCCCCAGCCTTTTGCAGAGTGTCTCCTCTGCCCGGAGGCTGGATTGCTAAGCAGTACCAGATTCTCGCCATTTGAGCATTTCAAGTTTTTGCTGGATAACTTGGCTCTGTTCAGGTAGCCAGCCGTCTTGGCCAGAAGTGACCAATTAAGCATTTAATTTCCTTCTTGATCCCTGGCTTTTGAAGGAATGGGTGTTTACTGGGCTGGGAGTCAGTAGAACAGGATTAGAGTCTACCACTTACTGATTCTGTGACTGTGGACAAGTCACTTAACTCTCTGAGCATCATGGTCCTTATTTGTAAAACAAGCAGGAAGAACTAAGGTCTCTGACAGCATTGCTCTCTTCTGATCCAGATTTAGGGCAAGTGCAGTAGATTTTCAGGCCCTGAGGCATCCCAGGCCCACACACTGGGCACATTCTGAACCCTGGCCCATCCCTTTTGCTTTGGGCAGTGGTTTTGGCCTTCTTGGAGAACTGAAACCCCCCCCCCCTTTCTGAAGCTTACAGAAAGGGGGGTATCCTATTTCCCCCAGAAATCTTTTTGAAAGAATGACTCCCATTTGGGGCACGCAGGATACCCGAGTTCACATCCTGTCTTGCCCAAGTCACTGCTTCCATCAGAGGGGCCATCGTGAGGCCCCCTTGGCCTCAGGATTATTATGAGGCTCCAAAGACATTGCATGTGCAAGTGCGGAGTGACTGCTCCCTGTGATCATCAGCTGTCATTCGTGAGCACTCAGAAGATGGCGAGCCACTTCTTACAGCTCGGGGGGCAGGGGGGGAACACGAATGTTGTCCCCAATTCAGAGGTGAGAACACTGAGGCACAGGATAGTTGGTGAGCTGCTGTGATCACGCAGCCCTAGTGCGGACCTGAGATTCAGACCTTGGGCTTGGTCCAGAATGCATCTCGCGGCCGTGTTCTGGGCTATTCTGTGGCCAACACAGCCTCCTTTTAGAGGGCAGGAGCTCTCTGAATTGTTTCTGTATCTAGTGCTTTGCGTTGCACATAACAAGAACTGAATGAAAGGTTTAGATAGATAAAAGGCTCCCCAAGCTGGGCCTCATGGATGCTTCCAAGGCAGCGGGGTGTTCCAGTGATCCCCCTATCTTTAACTGCTGGATCCTCATTCTTTTCCACCTGGTAACAAGAAGTGCACAGGGGCTAGAAACCAGGCCTCATTTCAGGGATGGAACCTTGGCTCTAGACACAGAGACTGGGGGCTGAGTGGAGGCCTTTTGGCTTGTTCCTGTTCTCTTCCAAGAGATCTGAGGGCTACAGCCAGCCAGTCAGGCCAGCTTTCATGGCCAATTTATCCTCAGCCCCAAGAATCTCCTCCAGGTTCTTCTCCTGGTCATTCATCTCAGCTCTTCCGTCTTCCTATAAACAGACATTAATCCTCTTGGCTGGTGTGAAGGGCTGTAACTTCTCCCAGGGCATGGAGTTGGACCAGGTCTTTAACCTGCTTTGTTTAATGCTGAGAAAGAAATGCAAGAAATGCAGGTGACAGAGAAACTGTAGCAGTCCTGCCAGACAACCTCAGTTCTCTGGCCCTCGGCTTGGCCACTGTGGGCCACATCCACCAATGCATCGTTTGTTCTAGATTGGGACACGAGATAACAGAACTATGAAGCATTAAGGAGGAATGAAGAAAACTCTTGTCTTCTGTTTCTTGTGAAGGAAGAAAGCTGCCCTCGGATTTCTTTAGATCCCTGGGAAGATTAGTTTGGTTTCAGACATTTTCTGTGCACTCTTGAGCCCTTCGGGTCCTCACAGATGCCTTTAGGAGCTGTAAAACTCTGGCCAAAAAGAGCTGTGCCCCGATCACTCTCTGGCTCAGCTAGGTAACAGAAACGGCTGGATAAGACCTCCTGTTTGCCAATGGCTTTAAGGCTCACTGTTGGCTTTCTTTCCTACCCAGCAACCCCAGGAGGAAGGCAGTACAAATATTCTTCCTGCTTTACAGAGGAGGAAACAGGCTTGATGCCCATAGTCACACACCTGCGACTCAAACCCAGCAAGTCCAGGGTGTTTTCTCCACTCTTTGGCTGCTTCTTTTGGTGGCAAAGCCCATCAGAGCTTGGCCACTGCTGACATAACCTTGAGGGACCCAGAATCCTTTCATGATCCAGTGAGGCAGCCATAGGACCTCAGTGGAAATTTCTCTTGAGCCTCATTTTTTGAGCAGGGTCCTTGCAGAGCAGGAGGGGGCTGTAGAAAGGTTCTGTAAACCAGGACAGCTTCATCAAGCAAGGAGGAACTTGGGAGCAGACAGGGTCTTCAGACTCCAGAATGGGACCACTTTTCATTTCGAGCCTGTAATAGGAAGGGACTCCAACCCAACAGATGGGGCAGGTCTGACAGAGTGGAGACAGGGATTCTGGAGTCCGGCATCTCCATCAGGAGCATCTGGTAGAAAAATCTGGGGACAAGGATCGAGCCCTTGGCTTGGACTTGGCAGGTACTGGCTTCTCTGCCCTCTCCACTTGTGTGAAGTAAGCCTGATCATTCAAGCTCCCATTTACACAGCTCACTTTCCATGGAAAATTTCCAAGGGACAGCCCTCTTGTATTGGAAATAGAACACAGTGGTGTCTGAGGCCAAGGGCTAGGGGCTCGACCAGCTTCCCAGTCTGGGGAACTCCTAGCTGAGAAAATACCATCCACCTTAGCACCTTCTCTGTAGCTTAGTGTCTGAAAGAGTTGCCCAGAGCACAGAGAAATTAAGTGACTTGCCCAGGGTCACACAGCCAGGAAGGATCAGAGGTGGACCCAGATCTTCTTGGCTTCCTAGGCTGCCTCTCAGAAAAACAAAACCACAGCGTATCAATAAACCTTGAAAGAAAAAGAAAAAAATACTTAGATCAGGCCCATATGGGTCATGAGGGAAGAACAGCCCAGGATCATTAGCACACAGTGCAGAAAGGGAATCCAGCAAGAAGGATTTATATTCTGGAGATCTCAGTGTTGGGGGAGATACCACTAATCCATATTTATGCAGATTGGGAAAATGCAGCCTTTAGATAAAGAAGTGAGTGAGCACAAGCCTTCTCAACCCCAACCACAGAACAGTGGCTGGTGTCTGCTGATTGATGGGGGTGGAAAGGCCCAGAAAATCATTAGGAAAAATATTTAGATTATATATACATATTTAAAAGGGGGTATGAATAGAAGCAAGACTGGTATAAGCCAGAAAATTGTCACGAGAGAGAATGGGACATATTGTAGCCAGCTTGGTGAAGAGCCGCTCCCACTCCCAGGCTGGCTTCTTGGAGGGTGTAAGTGAAAATGCAAGCAGGCTTAGGATTACTTCCTAACATTGGGGCCCCAGACCAAGACATGGGGGCCTTAAATAGCAGGCCAGATGCAAAGGGAGGAGTGGAGTTGGGTGGCATCGCAGAGCCTTTGGAGCCTACGTTTCCCATTGGGCACAACCTTCAAGGCCCCTCGGTCTACACCTGAGGAAACCGAGGCACCGTGGGGTTGTGATTGTCTGCGCTTGTTCTGGTAGTGAGGGACAGTTAGGATTTGAATCTGTGTTCTCAGACTCTGAATTTCTTCCTGCTTTGCCCATGCCACCTCCATGTATGTATCAAAGTATATCAGTATAAGAAAGCACCTCCATTTCAGAAGGCAGAGCTTCAGCCCTCTTCCACTTGGACGTTGTTGGTAGGTAAGCTAGGCCCATTCTTCAGGCTGGTGCAGTTGGTGTGCACAGAAATGAGGAGCGTAGGATGTGGGTGTAGTTGGATGGATCAGACAGATGGAGGCGACTGTAGTCATGGGAAAGGAGGGTGGAGATCAATGGGTTGGGCTAAGAAGGAGGCTGGATGGGCCGAGGGGCTAAAGTGCGAAGGTTAAAGTCCTGGCCCTTCTCGAGGGCCTGGCTCGATGCTGCAGCCCTGTTAAGAAGGTGGGACGAGACAATATTGGCCCATTTTTAGATGAGACGAAACTGAGGCTCAAATGGGAAGTGATTTGGTGGGTGGTGGGGTGGGTGGGTGTGTGTGCAGATTCCACCAGGTCTGGGGTTGGCACCAAGCTTGCTGCTGCTTCTGCAGCCACTGAGGAGTGCGTCTCTAAAATGTGTGGCTTGTTATCAAGAGCAGAGGTGCACTTTGAGCAGTGAAAGTCCTTCCTACAGCAATCAGGCCCAACCTTTCACACTTATGAGGGTGAGAAGGACGGCAGGTAATTCAATAAATGTTCTATTTGTGTGTCTAATATGTACCTAGCAGGAGAAAGCAAGCACAGATTTGATGTGGAGGTTTGCCCTCCTAATTGCTTTGCTTAGGTTAATGTTGAAATTACTTTGCAGTCCAGAAAACAATTTCAAGGGGAGAAAGCCCATAAATGTGGCAGGTGGCTTGAGGGAGCATCCAGCCTGAGATTCTGAACTGGCAGCTGGCCCTGCCTGGAGTAGCTAAGCTATGTCCACCTCTGCCATTCCCTCAAAGGGAACTGAAGGGGCACTAATTGGGAAACGTATTTTAAATAGGAACCGAGGAAAACTCGTGGGCTGAAAGAGACCTTAGAGTTCCCTCCTTTGAGAAATGAAGAAGAGGCTTGGAGAGAAGCTGCAGTGTCAAGGTTGAGATCCTAGGACTATACAGTGGACCCAGTTCTCTTTCTCAGCAGTACCAGAAACGCTGAGGTGTTAGCTTGAAGTTCTACTTATCTTACCTGGAAAACCATAAACAAAAGAACTGTGAGCCAGGCAGTGGCTGGTGGATGACAGTATGAAATCAAGATGTGTATTTGGAGTCACGAGTTTTCTTTGTTGGGAACGCTTGGTTGGGGGGCAGTTGGATGCATTCAGGAGGCAAAGATGCACCATGGGAGCTCAATGTAGAGAAACCAGGGCTGGACCTGCCCAGCTGGGGCCATCTCTGGAGGGATGATCATTAAATCCCCAGAAGCTGATGAGGTCCCCAGGGGAGAGGGGAGAGAGAAGAGGGCAAGTGATCTGGACCAAGAGTCAACAGAGATTGAGAAAGTTTCCGTCAGACAGGGAGGGGTAGAACCAAGAGAAAATGAGTCCCCAACCACAGAGAGACGGCACAGCATCCTGCTGGAGGGGGCTCAGCATCTGATGCAGCCGCAGGGTCAAGAAGCACCAGGCTGGGAGAAAAGGGGATCACATCGGGCAAGGAGAGATGTTTGGAAGATTTGGAAACAACAGTTTCGATCGGATGATGTCAGGAACCACATTCCAAGGAGGTGAGGAGTGGGAGGAGAGGAAGCAGAAGAAACCAAGAGAGTTTTGTGGAGGAGCTTTGGAACGAGAAAGTTACAGGAGGCTATTTTTGTGTCTACTACGTCCTGAGTACGTGGAGGCAAACACGAATTTAAAGCTGAGATTTGCCTGCGTAATTCACTTGCTTGGATTAATGCCGGAGTTAGTTTGCAATCCAGAAAACAACTTTGAGGAGAGAGGGTTTGTTTTTTAAAGATGGGGAAGGCTTGAGCCTTTAAAGGCAGTAGAAAAGAACCCAATAGATAGGTTGAGTTTACATATTCAAAGTTGTGGGAGAGAGGGAGAGAATTAGTGGGGGAAGGGAAGGGGATAAGCATTAATGTACCACCTGACCAAGGCCTTTGCCTCTGAGTTGTGAGGGCTTGTGGACAATGATGTCAACATTTAGTTGCTTGGAGAATTTCATGAGCATTGTACAAGCAGTTCCATGACTGCATGCTTGCCCAGGTCTGGATAATGGGAGATGCTCTAGCCTTTTCCCAGTCACTAATAAACAAGTAAAACAAGGCTGTTGCTTGCTCCCGTGCTTTTTAGCCTGATGTTTTCAACGGTGTGGTCAGATCCCTTCAGTGAGGATGAACACTAAACAAGGTCAGATACTGCACTGATTAGTTTAACTTGAAAAGGCTACAAGCCAGGACCGAAGTGGAGGGAGTGTTGGTGCATGGTTTTCTGTTTGGAGATGAGGTAAAGTTGAAATACAACGAAGTATGGATCAGTTCTCTGCTGCTTGTGCTAATTTTAGGTTGACAGTTAACACCAAGAAAACACAGGTTCTCCGGCAGCCGGCACCACGCTATCCATACGTGAAACTATCACTTATGAAAAATGGAGAAATACTGGATACTGTGGATAAGTTAACTTACCTTGGCAGCATACTTTTCAGGAATGAACACATTGATAGTGAGGTTGATGCATGCACTGCCAGAGCCAGCTCAGTGTTTGGGAGGCTCCAAAGGAAGGTGTAGAAGAGAAGAGGCATTAGACTGACTACCCAGTGGAAGGTCTGCAGAGCCCCGTTATGCTGACCTCATTGGTGTATGCCTGTGACAGTCTGCCAGTGCCATGCCAGGAAACGGAATTGCTTCCGTGTGAATTGTCTTAGGAAGATTCTGAGGATCACCCGGCAGGATGAGGTCCCAGACACTGAGGGCCCTCCTCAAAGCAAACTGCCAAGCATTCAGACTTTGGCACAGAGAGCGCAGCTCTGATGGGCTGGCCATGTGGTTGGAATGCCAAATGTATGCTTGCCAAAAAGACTATTTTATATAGGACTCACACAAGGCAACTGTTTACATGGTGGTGAGAAGAAGTGATACAAAGACACTCTCAAGATGTCTCTCAAGAACTTTGGGATTGATTGTGCGACATGGGAGTCACTAGACAGGGTCACTCAGCATGGCGAGCCCCCATCAGAGAAGCCCCCATATTCTGTGAGCAAAGCAGAATTGCAGTAACTCAAAGGGAAGGGAGATGTGCACATTTAGAATCACTTCCACCCAAATATTCATGTGGACTGTTTTTGTCTAACTTGTGGTAGAGCCGTCTGAGCTCATATTGGTCTGATCAGCCACAGTTGGACATGATGCACCTTGACTCCAACACAGAAATGCCATTTGGGTCCTCCTCACCAATGAAGGCCAATAGCCAACCACCTATTTGCTGGGCCTTGGATTAGGGAAGTGCTTTACAAACATTTCATTCGGTCTTCTCAACAATCTTGCAAGGTAGGTACTGTCATCATCTTCATTTTATGGTTGGGGAAACAGAGGCAAACCGAGGCCAGATCTGAACCCTGGCTTTCCTGACCCCAGGCCCAGCCTTCTGTTTGCTGCAGCACCCTACTGCCTCTAAATTAATTAAATAATTGAATAGAAGACAAGAAGGGATAGAGGCAAGGGCTCCTGCAGAGTGACCGGCCAAGGAAAGGAAGATGTTACTTCGTGATTAAAAACCAGCATGCTGGAAGAGAAAGTAGGAGAGAAGACACCAGTGGCTTTTGAGGCAAAAAGAAGGGGAGATTTCACTGAAAACCTGGATTTTCTAGGAGGTGGGGAGATCCTCACCTGAGAAGGCAACAGGAAAAGGAAAGGTGGGAATTTGGAGCACAGAGTAGAAGTTAGAGGAGCGGGAGGGCTCGTCTGCGGCTGGGTGACATAAAGGTGGAGCGGGCTCAGGCAGCTGGGTCAGTGCAACAGTGCAGGAGACGGAAGGTGTGACGCAGGGTCCAGGGTCAGGGTTTAGCAAAGCATGAAGTTTTTGTTTTGTTTTGTTCTCAGGGTGTGACTCGTGATGGCATGAGGGGGTAGAGGGCTCAGAGTTGAGGATGCCGTGATGTTGACTGGTAATCAAGGAGGGAGAACTGGCAAGAGAAGGAAGTGCAGTCAGATCCCTGTGACATCTCGGGAGAGGTGGGGTGAATGATTATGATCAAACAGAGCAAGATCAGTTTTTGATCATTGAAGTGGAATGTTTTGGGGGAATGGAAGTGGCTGAGGGAGAGTGAAGGTGCAGGTTGTGGGGTAAGAATGAGGAACTGGCAGGTTAGGATGCTGAGGGCACATCACGCACCTGGAAAGGCACCGAGTATCCATGTAGGAATTGGGAAGAAGAGGAAGAAATTAGATCCTGAGAGGAAAGAAAATGACCAGCCTATCTGGGGGCTGGTGGACCTTGCTTGGACGATAGATATTTTCATAGCATGGACTTCAAAAAAGAGGCTGCTAAGGGACATCACCCGAGGGAGACTCTGGGAGGGGCAGTGAACACCCCAGTGGGACGAGGCATTTGAGGGGAGGTGTAACTGGGCCTGCGCTATCCCCTGGTGGAAGCAAGTTAGGGAATAGAAATTGGAGCAGGCATAATGGGCAGGCAGAGTTCAGGTGGGACGTGAGAGGAGAAGAGATGGGTGAGTTGGGCTGGAGGAGATTCATTCAAATGCAGCAAATGTTAGCAGGCACAAGGCTTAGAGAGGAGGAGGAGCAGGCGGTGGGAGTTTGCCGGCATTAGGGGGCAGCTGGGCTGTGGATGCGGAGACTTAGAAGGTTTGAAGACGTTTAGGGGTAGTGTGGATGGGCTAGGTCCCAGAGGAAAGTTGATGATCTTCTCCCCAAAGCTCCCCCTGTGGGTTGTTCCTTCCCCCCCCTCTTAACCACTTTCTTTCTCTGCTTCCTTCCTGTCATCCCAGTCTGAATATCTGGACGCTTCTGAGACTCGTCCATCCTTTCCCCCAAACACTCTCTCCATTCCGAGACCTCTCACCTAGCGCAGGCCCCCCCGTGCCCTTTTGCCCAAACTCCCTTGGATGGTCTTTTAAACTGAATGAAACATCCTCTTTGTACATTACCAGTATTGGGACACAGTAGACTTCGGTTTGGACTCGGGCTGCCCACCTGGCTTTGGGCCTGTCTCCTTCCTAGTCCAGCTTCCACATGGCTGCCGGTAGTGCCTTCCTGCCAGACCACATCATGCTGCATTTGGAAAACCTTCTCTTGTTCCCTTAGGTCTCTGGGAGCGATAAGTTGTTATAATACCAAGAATAAGCTAATGTTTATAGAGTGCTCACCATGTGCCATGTGCTCACCATGTGCTCACCATGGGCACTGTGCTCAGTGTTTTACAGTTATTATCATTTAATACTTACTACAACCAGGAGAAGTAGGTGCTGTTATTATTCCCATTTCACAGATGAGGAAACTGAGGCAAATGAGCTTAAGTGAGTTGCCCGGCTAGTAATTGTCCTAGGCTGGATTTGAACTCGGGTCTCCTGACTCCAGGCCCAGTGCTCTTTCCATTGGCACCACCCAGCTGTCTAAACGGATTGATTCCTTATAATGACTACTGATGTTTCTGGCATTATTTCACACAACTCTTTCATGAGCTTTGCTTTCCAGCCATCCTGGAATACTAGCTGCCCTCTGACTCGGACAGCCCTGTTCAGGCCTCTTCATTCACGGGCACGCCATGCACAGGCTCGCTCATACGGGCGAGGCTGGCTTCTTGAACTGCGGCCTTTTTGACATGAGCGTCCCTGCTCCCTTTGGGTGTTTGTTCTCTGGCTTGCCCTCTGCCCCACCTTGGCCTCTCCCTCAGTCTCTCTTCCTTTCTTCACCAGCCTGGTATGGTTAGGCTGGGCATTGTGTCTGGACTGGTGATTTCAGTGGTGTTAGGGATTCCTTGTGAAGAAACTCCCTCTACCAGTGCAGATCAGCGACTTTCCTGGAATTTTTTTATTTTAAATTAAAAAAAGAATGTATTTCCCTTCCTCCCTTCCCCACCTTGAGAAGGTGAGCAATGTGATATCAGTTATATGTATGAAGGCACATAAAGCATTTCCACATTAGCCATGTTACAAAAGAAAGCAGAGACGAAGAAGTCAGGAACAATAAAATTCACAAGGATTCCTTGGTCTGCGTTCATAGTCCGGCGGTTCTCTCTCTGCAAGGGGAGAGCATTTCTCATCATGGAGTCTTTGGAATTGTCTGGACCAGTGGTTCTCAGCCTTCCTAGTGCCGGAACCTTTAATACTCATAGGTGGGCATATCTGCATGTGGCCGACCCGCCTGGAGACGGAGGGAGGAGCCCTGTCGCGGTTCCCAAGACCATCGGAAGTAGGTGTTTTCCCATGGTGTCAGGTGACCCCGTTGGATCGACCCACAGATTGAGTAACACTGGTCTAGAATCCTTGTCTTGATCATTGTAGCCAAGTCTTTCATAATGAATCATTGTTAGGATGTTGCTGTTATTGTGTTCTGTTTTCTCCTGGTTCCACTCACTTCACTTTGCCTCAGTTCACATAAGTCTTCCCAGGTTTTTGTGAAACCATCCCCCTCATCATTGCTTATAGTACAAAGTTCTCCATCATCACATACTATAGTTTGCTCGGCCATTCCCCAACTGATGAGCACCCTCTCCATTCCCAATTCTTACTACATTTGGGGGGTATTTTTGTTGTCAATATCCAGTTCTTCACCACCACAAAAAAAGAGCTGTTCTAAATGTTTTTGTACAGACAGGTCCTTTCTCCTTTGATCCTTGGGGATACAGACCAATTAGTGGTATTGCTGGATCAGAGTTTGCACAGTTTTATAGCCCTTTGGGCATAGCTCCAAATTGCTCCAGAATGGTTGTCCTAGTTCCCAGGTGCGCTGCAGTTTCTTGTGCTAGAGAGTAGCCTCAGGCCGAGGGCAGCAGGGTCAGCCTGCAACTGGACCCACCCCTTCCTAGAGCAGCCCCGTGTGCAGGATGTTATCCACACTTGCTTGGAGTTGAGTAATTGCTGGCTCTTAACTGGGGCACTCATTTGCTCTGTGACCTGAAGAAGCCAGTTCAGCCCTGAACCCCGCTCTCCTCATTCTGTTTGTGCCCACCCTACAGGGCTGTAGAGATCGTCATTATGTTTGTAAATGCATTTAATCTCTCTCTACATAGACCTGCATGCATATACACACATCTGTGTTAGCTGTTATTGACTGTTATGGCAAGAACTGAGAAGAAATGAGAGAAAGAGGGGCTTGGCTCGGTAGGAGGGGTGAAGCCCCAGAGGTAGCGGAAGTAACCACTGCTCCTTTACAGGGGAGGGGAGGGGCATTATAAGAGAAGAGGAAACAGAGAGCCAAGTCAGGCCTGTGGAGACCTAGGACCTAGCATGATGGGTTGGGGGAAGGGGTAGGGGAGTTCAGGGGAGTGAAAGCAGGTTTTGGCACCTCTTGGTTCCAATGGGGCCTGGGATTTCTGCCTGATCGCCTTCTCCATTCACTTAGTGTGAGATTCTAGAATGTGTTTCACTGAAGTCTCCTAGGAACCCAACATGGGGCCCCAAAGAGGCGGCACATTTTAGCGTCCAATCAGTTTCTCACTAATAGGAGGCTTCTGCCTTTTGGTATGGTGCCAAGAGAGTCAGGTTCTCCCTTCCCCTCCGGGCCCCTCCTTTGCTCATTCACTGCATGATTCTGGCCTTCAAGGCTTCACACAGAATCGAAAAGGGGGTGAGGCAGCCACCATGCTGGGCAGGCCCACCTTTGGCCAGAGGGCCTCCTCTGGGCTTCAGCGGCTAAGCATGTCTGCACCTTGGTGAGTGCACTTAAACACACACACGTACGCGCACACACACACACACACACACACACACACACCTTCTAAGTGCTGCTGTCTGTCTATAAGAGTAGCACGTTGCCCCACAAGAACCAAGGCACAGAGGATGTCTCCCCATGTTATTTACCTCCCCCCTTCGTCTTGCCTGGTCCACAGAGGCCAAGCATCCTGGCTTGGGAGACTGATAATGACTCTAGGCCCCCTGCAGAGAAATGGATGTAAAAGTCGTGCTGCCTCCTGGAGTGCAGAGGCCTGGCTGACCACAGCCTGGCACTGAGCAGGTGTTATCAGAGCCGGGTCAGAGCTCACGCCCCTCCCTTGGTGTGGGCCAGGCGCATGGTCAGATGATCCGAGTGGCACTGCCCGTTCCCGTGGGCTCTTTCTCTTCTTAGCTGGTTGGCACAGAATCTGAGTAGGGAGGAGACGGCATTTGTAGCAGTCCTAGTTGCTCCCTTGTCCCAGCTCAGGCAGAGAAAATGGACGGGGGAGAAGGGAACAGCTAAAGTCCTTGCAAGTCTTGTTTTATTTGGTATTTAAGGATCCAGGCTTTCGCTGTTGTCTCCTACACGGGCTATCAAGAATTCACTTGCTAGCAGGTTTTCTGTTCTTGGTTGCTGTAGGAAAACCTGGGGAGGGCAGTCCTTGTAGCCCCAGCCCCCCTGGATGTGACTGGTTCTGGGGTCACCTATGGTGCCCTCTGCCTCAGCTGGATGGAAGGAAGGAGGAATAAGGGACCACTGACCGGGGCTCTGTGGCCTCAATGGCATTTTGGTTTTTGCTTCAGCTCTTGGAGGACAAGCAGCTTTCACTGGCCTTTGTAACGGTTCTTAGCCCTCTCTGAGACGGGGGCACCTTTCCTGATTCACTTGCTTTGCTCCAGAGTTTCAAGGTCTGTGTTTTCAGTAGGAGCCTGGGACAGCTAAGAGTGAGGGGCTGGCCATGGAGGTGGTGGGGGTCTCACCCTTCCTGGCTCATCCTTCCCATCCCCAGGGGCCCTTGACAAGAGTCAAGGCGAGTCTGGTTTATGGAGCGGAGTGGGTTTAGGGGGAAGGAGGCCAGGCTACAGCAAAAGAATTAGCCGGTGCCTTCCATGTCATGTGCCCAGCACCAAGCTAGATGCAGGGCATTGAAAAACAGCAAATGAAACAATCTCTACTCATGAGGTGAGGAAGGCAACGGCCTGGGGAGTGGTGGGCAAGGAAGCTTTGGGAGCTACTAGGTTCTCCTGTTGCTCTGTATTCCTCCATGCTCCTTCTAGGCTCATCCTCCCTTCCTTTTGCCTCCTCTCACTCCCTGCCAGCCACTACCCAAATCCCAGATTCCCCACCCCTACCCCTTAAGGCCAGGTAGCCCAGCAGGCCTTCCACGTGGCTTGGATTGGCTCCAGCATGGCAGGAGGGCCTAGAACATGCTCAGACTGCAGGGAAAGAAAGAAGGGCTAGGGCTGGGGTGGGGGCCTGGGAGCAATGTAGGACAGGAGATGTGCAATTGGACACCGCTCACACACAGAAGCTTTTTCAGGCCACAGAAAGCAATATGTTGAATTGTAGATGCCAGAGCAGGTGCTGAGTAGGGATTGGATGGAAGAAGTGGGGTTGATGTCAGGTTAACTTGGGCACCCCCTGCCCCTCTCAGTGCCAGGCAGGCCCAGGTCACACTGGGCAATGACTCCGTTAGTCCTGGGCTCTTGGATTGCCCAGCCTGGCCCAGTCCAGCACACACACGCACACACACACACGCACACATTCGCAGAGACACATGCACAGACATGCACATATACACACATGCACACACATACACATACATAGACACACACTCGCACACACGCACACACAGTTTCATTGACTTTAAAAATGTGCATATGGGGGTGGCTAGGTGGCGCAGTGAATAGAGCACCGGCCCTGGAGTCAGGAGGACCTGAGTTCAAATCCGGCCTCAGACATGTAACACAAAAACTAGCCGTGTGATCTTGGACAAGTCACTTAACCCCCAACTGCCCTCCAAAAAGCAAAAAAAAAAAAATGTGCATATAAAACAGAAAAGACCAGATTCCCTTCTTACCCTTACTATGAATACTTACACACTCTCTTATAAACACACACTCAAAGGTGATCACTTTTTTTTTGTGCACACACATAAATTGTGCACAGCACACTTAGAGAAAGACACAGATACTCTTAACATAAATACATCCACGGACACACTTAGATACCTTGATTTAGAGAAGACGCGTGCTCATCTCCTCAGATGCGTGTGGCGCGTGTGTTCTGCGAACAGATAGTCTCGGGGAAGCAGTGAGCAAACCTATACATTGTAGAGCATGTACAGGAGAAGTAGACAGCGATTACCAGAGGGAGGCCCTAAAATTGAGAGGCTGGGAAAGGCTTCCTGGAGATCAGCAGAGTGGGAGAGGGAGAGCCTGCCAGGCCAGAGCTGGGAGCTGGAGGCCCTTGTCCATGAGGTCGTGGCACAGGGTTGAAGAGCAGGTGTCGGGGAGTAAGAAGCCGGGAAGGGCAGGAGCGGGCAGGTGACGAGAGGCTCAGACTGATAGATGGCATCCTGTGCTTGGTTACGGAGGCCACAAGGAGGTGGTGGCTCTTTGAGTGAGAGAGTGATGTTGTTGGGCCTGTACTTCAGCAGAATCATTTTAGCGGTCGAATGGAGTGGGGATAGACTTGAGGCAGGCAGGAAGGCCCACCCGCAGGCTAATATAGCGATGCGAGGTAACAGGTCAGAGTGGAGAAAGGGAGCCCATCAGAGAGATTCTGGAGAGGTGAAATCGACAGGTCTCGGCGCCATCTTGGACACGGAGGGTGAGAGACGCTGAGGAATCCAGGCTGACTCCTAGGTTTTGAGCCCGAGGAATTAGGAAGATGGTGTTGCCCTCCACAATAATGAGGGGAGGAGCTTGAGGAGTTTGGACACATAGAGTTTAAGATGTCTGAGAGGCAGCTGGAGACTCAAGTAGAAAGATTAGATCTGGATAGGTAGATTTGAGCTTAGAGATAAGCGAATCCCCAGGAGCTGATAAAATCACCAGCTAAAGTGCTATAGACAGGGAAGAGAAGACGGCCCAGGACAGAGCTCCGTCTGTACCCGTGTGAAGGAGACCAAGGAAGAAGTGTCCGATAGGAAGGGACAAACCGGGAGAGGACAGAGGAGAAAGGAGGTTAGCAGCATCAGAGGCTGCAGAGAGTCCAAGGAGGAGAGTTGAGAGAAGACCTTTGGACTCGGCCACTCTGAGAAGCTCAGAGAATTTGGAGAGGGTGGTTTGAATGGAATGAGGAGATGGGGACAAGAAGAGAGGAATTGAGAGCCCCTGTCATAGACGGCCTTCTCCAAGATGTCAGCCACGAAAGACAGGAGAGACAGGATGATAAATGGGATGGGGGAGCATGTAAGAGCTTTTGAGGATGGAGGCGATACAGGCATTTTTGTAGGCAGGGAAATGGCCTAGAAACAAGTAACAGAGTGGGAGAGGAGATAGGATGGAATGGAATCACTTGTTTATTTAAGTATAAGGGTTGGCCTTCCTAAGGAATATGGCCACCTCTTCATGTGAGACAGGAAGGAGACAGTGGCAGAAAGCAACCCTCAGATTTTTTTCTATAAAGTATGAAGCAAGATTTTAGTAGAGAGAATGGGAGAAGGTGGAAGGTTTGAGGAGGGCTGAAAAAAGTTTGGAATTGCTGCTGTGGGAGAACGAGTGGATTAGGGAGTTATAGAAGGATTGCTTAGCAGCGGCGAGGACCCAGTTGAGGTTATGTAACAAAACTGTAGCAGACCCAAAGAGAACAGTCGCATGCTTTTCTCCAGACTCATTTAGCAGCACGAATGTAGGAAGGACAGCAGTGAATAGCGGGAGTGATCAAGGCTGAGGCTTGGTTGGGAATATGACTTGAGAGGCGACTGTGTGGAATCGGCCTGGAGAGGTTCTCAACCTATGGGTTCTGTTCAATTTAAATCCATCCTACATATCAGATATTTACATTATGGTCTATAATAGTAGCAAAATGACAGTTATGAAGTAGCAACGAAAATCATTTTATGGTTGGGGGGAGGTCACCACAACATGAGGAACTGTATTCAAGGGTTGTAGTATTAGGAAGGTTGAGAACTGCTACCCTAGAGCTTTAACACAGTGTCTGGCGCAAAATAGGCGGTTAATAAGTGTGTATTGCTTACCTGGTCTAGTGTGGCCAATGGGAACAGCTAGGTGGTGCTGCAGTGGATAATGTGTTAGGGAAGGAGTCAGGAAGACTCATCTTCCTGAGTTGAAATCCAACCTTAGACACTTGCTAGTTGTGTGACCCTGGGCAAGTTACTTCACCCTGTTTACCTCAGTTTCCTCATCTGTTAAATAAGCTGGAGAAGGAAATGGCAAACCGCTCCAGGGTCTTTCCCAAGAAAACCCCAAACAGGGTCACACAAAGAGCCAGATACAACTGAACAGTGCTGGGTAAATGGCTGAAGATGGAAGGAGGGCAGGGGGGCAAGTAGAAAGCCAGTGATCTAGGAGGTCATAAACATGGAGGTGGTGCATTTGTGGGTGATAGTGAGGCTGGAAGTCTTTGTTGGTGACTAAGGCAGGGTAACAGTCACACACAGACCTACAGAAGCCAGGTGGGGATTTGTGGTCTAATGAACACACCCCAGTGTTTTCAGCAGAGCCACCTGAGCCCCCAAGGTTGCTCCCTTGGCCTCTGCCCCCTTCTTGTCCCAGCTGAAGCAGCCCGGGGCCTCTCAAGGCCATCGAGGCAATGGGAAGAGGGCTGGGGTTTTGTTGGGTTTTGACGGTCAATGTCCATTGCCTTTGTTCGAGGCTCTGTGTTTTAATGCTTAAAGTTTATGTTGACCTCTGTGGATTGTCGAGGCACTGAACACCAGCCAACTTGGCTTTTTGTCACTGCTTGTGGAAAGCAAATACTGAAATCTCTTACAACCTCACTTTCTTTTTCTTTTTCCTAATTTTCTATTTTAAAAAATTCCTATAGGCACAAAGCAGAATGCTGGAAAATCACTGAGGAAAGACTGTGCCTAAATGAAGAAATGTTTCTTACATCAAAAAAGTCCAAGAATCACGAAGTCTGCAGAAGCTTGGTTAATCAGATACTGCACGACTGATTGAATCAGCATAAAGTTGATAGAGCTTTAATTCTGTAATAAACATTCCCATTTGGGATTGGGCAGACTTTCATGTAACACAGGGAAGGGGGAGGCGGCGGGCCGGGCGCGTGGGCACATTGGAACTGAGCAGCGGTGGGAAGTGACCCCGGTGAAACCTGGCGAGGTTTGGTGGTTTCTCACAGAAAACGTTTTCTTCACCAATTTTTTCCTTCCAAACTTCAGTCCAACTAAGTCTAATGTGTTGCCTCAGTTGTTGGTGGTTTTTTTGACTTGGTTTTCTTGGTGACAGTACAACCCAATAGTAAGTTTACTCCTTTGCCTGTCTGCTGTGGAGAGATGAGGTGATGGCCGACACTTTCTTCAGCTCCACAAAGAGCTGCCCATCCTTCCGTGTGTCAATGCAGTGCCCGTTGATTTTGCTAACGAGGTTGTCTGCGGCTTCAAAATGTCATCCCTGCGTCTCAGGACATTCTCCAGGAAGAGGTTTAGTTTTGATGTGGGCTGGACTTCTTGGCCTTTTCTTGCAATCTCCATTTGCTTCTGGTTTACTTCAATATTTGTAACCATTTCAGTCTCAACATTTTTTACCAGTCCACACATGGATGTGCCTTGTTTCACGGGACCTGCTTTAACAATTTCACCCATCACTATTTGTGAAATCAAATCTTGATGCTGATGTGTTTACTAGATGTGACCTTCACAAGTCACTCCCCTTCCCCAGACCTATTTCCTCATCTGAAATCTGTCAGACAGTAAACATTTCTGAAGTGCCCTAGTGGGCAGGGCACTGGGGATGCAGATGTGAGAGCCGGGCCCTACCCTCAAGGGATGTGACCTTGAAGTATCCTCCCAGCTGTAGATTCAAATCCTTTGTCACTTGAGGAGCTGACACTGCCTTCCCCCAGCAAACAGAACCTTTGCTGTAGTCACCCTGGGCCAACCCTCTGAGGATAGCTATGCAGGAATTGTCCAGGAACAAGAACCAGGGGCACAGAGCTGCACAACCCCTAGAACTCTCTGCCTTGGCTGGGGCCAGGCCAGCAGACTCTCCTGCCTGGCCCAGACCCATGGCTAACAAAGGGTCTGTGCTCACCTGGGTGAGCCCACAGCTAGAAGTGGCACAGACATCTAAGGGGTCTCTTCTGGCCTCTTGTCGAGTCCTTGGGGCCAAGGAAGGTCTTTCCATTATTAGAGATAACAGAATGCCTGAATTTTGGATGTCTTAATGTGGTAGCTCTGTGCTTCAGCCACCATTCAGGAAGGTCTGAATGGCTCCTAATTGGGCCATTTCATACCATTCTTAGGATCGTTGGAGCCCAGATTAGAGCTCTGTGCAGAGAGAGGCCTTGGAGATCATCCAGCCTTCCAAGAAAGAGAGGCCCTTTGCTCCTGCTTTGAAACTTCACCTGCCTGGCACATAATGAGCAATCAGTAAAATTTTGTAGTTAACACTTTAGTCTTAGACTATCCCTTATGATGAAGGGAGGTCAGGTATGCCCTCCTTAGGTCCCTCTGCATGTGCCGCTTTTCTGTCCCTCCTGTAGTACCTCGCACAGGCACTTACTAGGCACATAGTAGGTATTGAAATGTTTCCAGAGTAAAGGAATGAAACTGCCTCATAGCCCAGCATGGTGGAAATTGCTCTGATCTGAGCAAGGCTTGCTATCTCTCTGATAGTTGAACTAAGGCCAGAGTGATAAAGGAAAATTGGAGACTAGGGCTTCTAGTGAAGCTCAGTGGGCTAGTAGTGATATCAGTTTGTGAACTCAGAGGCTAGTCTGGACAAGGGAGAGACAGAGTTGCCTCACCTCTGAGCCCTGATTTCTGCAAGGGGGGCTGTGTGCGGAGGTGTCCTTGACCAGGCTGGGGGCCTGGCTCCCCTTACGCCAAGAATGGCCGCCTGGTGATGTCTCCTGCGGATTTGAGCCCCTGCTAACAGCCTCCTGCACTGGCCTCCTCCCAGCAGCCTCTCTTTCCTCCTACCCTTCTAAATGGAAGACACAAAAACCTGGCATGGAAATGATGGGCTAATGTTGGTAATTAAGAGACTAATTACTGCTTGCTTAGGACAGGTCTTTCTCAGGTTGTCTGGAACCAGAAGCAGCCCTGCTGCTCATTATCTTCTGTTCACTACTGGAAGAGCCCAGTGTTGGGTCATGATGGGTGATCGCCCCTGCTGAGTGTGCCGGAGAGGCTCTCCTCTGGCTTTTCAGTCAGCCTCCAAACTGGCCTTTGCCTTCATTTTTTAAAATGAACAAAACCCCACTTCCCTCCCTTACCTCCCCCACTTGAAAAAGAAAAAAACCCAATAGTTAACATTTATATAGCATTTTAAGATTTACTTTACAAATATTACTCATTTTATCCTTTCAACAACCCTTAGAGTGGCAGTTCTAAACCTGTGGCTCGTGACCCCTTTGGGGGTCAAATGACCTTTTCACAGGGGTCACCTAAGACCATGGGAAAACACCTATTTCCAATGGTCTTAGGAACCGAGGCGTGGCTCCTCTGTCCGTCTCCAGGTGGGTGGCCCACATGCAGATATGCCCACATAGGAGTATTAAAGGGTTGTGGCATTAGGAAGGTTGAGAAGCACTGCCTTAGAGGGAGGTATTATTATTCCCATTTACAGGAAACTGAGACAGAAGGAGAATGACTTGCCCAGGATCACTCGTGCAAGTGTCTAGGGCAGGATTTGAACTTGAGTCTTCCTGACTCTAGGCCTGGCACTTCTTGTACCAGTAATCAAGCGAAAAAGAATTTCCCCCTTGGTGATATCCTCAGATCTGTGCTTCCATCTGCACCTGAGTCTTCCTGTCTTGTTTTTCCCGCCATGAGGACACCGGACCTACCTTTTCCAGTCACTTGTCTCTCTCGTGCTGGCATTACTGTAGAAGGCCTTGAGGCCTGGCCTTCACCATGTGACTCCGGTTGTCCTGCTGATTCTCTCGGTCTCTCTGCTCAGCAAGTATGTCTTGGGAGCCTCTTTCGTGCCAGGTTTGGGGGATACACAGACCCATGAGGATCGCTCCTGCCTTTGAGGAACTTACCCCCGTCTAGGGAGACCACTTGACCATACAGGAAAACACAAGACAGATCAGAGACAGTTTGGGAGGGGATCAGGAAAAGTAGAGGGCGATGCTTGATTTGGATCTCTAAAGACACAGGAAATTCCAAGAGGTGGAGGTGAGGAGGGAGAGTGTGCCAGGCACGGGGGGCAACCCAGGCAGGGGCACGGTCAGGGGAGATGAAAGGCCCAGGTAGAGAGCACCCCTAAGGGGACGAGAGGGCAGGGGCCAACCTGGGAGGGAGCCTCACGGGGCAGCGCTTGGAATGTGAATCCCTTAGTGAAAGTGGCCCCAGTGGCCGCAGGGAGGTGCCACCGGAGGCCAGGGCTCCCATTAGAGAGCAGGCAGAGGCAGCTCAGGGGATTTGTACAGTCGTCTCTTCCATTGAGCGAAGCTGCCCAAGAGATCGGTGTCATTTTGTTGTGCTTTTTTTTGCTGCTGTGACTATGGGGTATGTCCTGGGGCAGAGGCTGGCAGCCGTTTCCTCACTTTCCCACTTTTCCCACATGGTTCCGAGTGAATTCTGACATTCCAGGATGATGCCAGATCCTGGCCCCACAGGGTGGTCACTGCTTCACGGTCTAGGCTGAGCCCCCTTGGAGCCACCATCCTTTGACATTTCAGACCTTTCCCCCTCTACTTATCTGGCTCATCAAATGAAGTCATCTCTTAGGCAATATTTTTATTATTGGTTCAGAAATAATCATAGATAATGCCTCTTTATTATTAAAATTTCCCTTTAGTTTTTGAGAAGCAATGAAATGTAATGGGCCAAGAGCTGGTCTTGAAGCTGCATAGACCTTGGTTCAAGGCTGCTTGTGGCTCACACTGGCTGTGTGACCCTGGCCAGGTCACCTTCCCAACAAGCAGCTCCCTCCAAGGAGGGAGTTACCTGCTCTCACCTCCTTCTCTTGCCCCCCTTGTCTCTCCTTTGGCAAAAGCAGCCCCTGGCTCAGTCCCGGTGCCGGTTTACCCTTCATGCTTTAAACTCCTGGGCCCTTCCTCTCCTTTTCTGGACCCTCTTGTTTTCCCAGCAGCATCAGTGACTTTTAGGTCAGAGCAGAGCAGCAAAGGCTCCAATTGGATCCCAGCCCTGGGACCAGCTCGATCATCCTGAGTCTCTGTGTTTTCACTTAACATTGGGGATTTTAGTGCTGGGGGGGGGGGGCAGGGATGCTTTGCAACCTTCTAAGGATTGCATCTGGTTTGTTATTGTTGGCTCTGAAATCCCCCTTTGAGAGGAGGGAGGACTGGCTTTGCAGTCAGAAAGGCTCAGGTTCAAATCCTGCCTTTGCCACTTACTGGCTTTGTGACCAAGTCACTTAATTTTAAAATGCCTTAAATTTCAAAATTTTAAGTTAATTTGACTTTAGCTCTTAAAGTTCAGTTGATGTTCCCACTTGCAGAGTTTCCTCCAGTGATTAGAAATTGAGGCTTCTCTTCCTAGTATCTGCTCTTCAGGGGCTTGAAGCTCCATAGAAAAAAGCTCCCACTTTCTTTCAGAACAGTTAGGCTGTGAGGGGAAGGAGGAGGAAGGGGAGAAAAGCTGCTGCCTCGGCGGGCCTCTTGGGCAGCCAAGACTGGGCCTGACACTCGGGTCATGCCTTCTGGCGGCTCTTCTTTCACGGAGGCCTCAGCTTCTAGAGATTAACTGAAGAGGGAGAACCAAGGAAATTGCAGGAGACTTCAGTTCTCTTTTCTCCACCACCCCCCCCAACCTTACTCCCAGGGTTCATGTGGAAGAATTGCTGTTGGAAAAATGAAAAAGTAGGAACAAAAATTCATCAGGGAGGAAGAGGAGTTCTGAGCAAAGAGAAGGGCCACACAGATGTTCTTTTTTTTTTAAAATTTATTTATTTACTTTTAGTTTACAAGATACAGTTCCACAGTCCCTTGAGTTTCAAATTTTCTTTACCCCCTTTCCTCTCCCCTCCCCCATGGTGGCATGCAGTCAAATATGGAATCTACAAATACCTTCACATTAAATATTAGTCAGGTTGTAAAGGATTATAGCTGGGGAGGCTTGGTGATGTAGTGAATAGAGCACTGGTCCTGGAGTCAGGAGGACCTGAGTTCAAATCCAGCCTCAGACACTTAACACTAGCCGTGTGACCTTGGGCAAGTCACTTAAACCCCAATTGCCCTGCCTTCCCCCTCCAAAAAGAAAAAAACAAAAAAAGGATTATAATCCATGGAGTGAACAATGAGAAAGAAGAAACAAAACAAAAAAGAGAGAGCAAGTAGTTTGCTTCCATCTGTGTTCAGACTCTGTAGTTCTTTCTCTGGATGTGGATCTATCTCTTACGATCCTGAATCTTTTGGAGCTGTCTTATAACCTCTCGTTGCTGAGAGGAGCCTGGTCTATCAGAGTTGGTCATAACAGATGCAGTCTGTCTTCTGTTGTGTATGGTGTTCTCCGGGTTCTGCTTCCCTCACTCAGCATCGGTTTATACAAGTCTCTCCAGGTTATTATGAAGACTGTCTGCTCCTCATTTCCTACAGTACAATAGTATTCCTTCACATTCATGTACCACAACTTGTTCAGCCGTTCCCCAGTTGATGGGCGTTCCCACACAGATGATCTTGTTATTTCTTTTTTTTTTTTCTTTTTGGAGGGCAATTGGGGTTAAATGACTTGCCCAAAGTCATATGGCTAGTAAGTGTGTCAAGTGTCTGAGCCGGATTTGAACTCAGGTCCTCCTGACTCCAGGGCTGGTGCTCTACTCACTGAACCACCTAGCTGCCCCTGTTCTTGTTATTTCATTCCATACTGGGTTCCCCCTTTTTGGTTTTCTCCGGAGCTTTCAGGCTCCAACCTCTGGGCCCCTTTCCTTCTCATGATTGGCATGTGCAACCCCCCCTTAGCTCCATTTCCAGAATCCATGTAGCTCATAGAGATTTCCCCTAACTTCAGAACCCCACAATCCTTCTTCTGTCTCCTTTTTCTCCTCTTTACATATTAACTTCCAGTCTCCAAAAGAGCTCTATTTATTCTTCCTAACACAGTTATCTCTCCTACATAGCGGCTATTCCCATTGCGGCTTGAGTATATTGAGGGTTGGTATAAGAAATTAAGTGAAAATTTGGGGGGAGTTTTGTGAAAGCTGAAGATGACATGAGAAGGCCAGCAGACAACAGAGCCTATGAGCCAAATAACCCAATTTTTATGAGAAGTTCCTGTAAACACCCTATAAAAGAAGAAGGAAAAAAATCAGACTTCTTCTCTGGTACATTCTCCAGATTGCAGGGGTAGGGAGGAGGCACACCTCGTCCCTAGCCCTCATCCCGTGGAAGGGGTAGCTGTAATTAGAAAGGATTACTCTTCCGGATAGTCTTGATGATTCTACTCCTTATGGTGGCCAGAATTCCTTTTTTTTGTATCCCACCCTCTCTCCACCTCCCCCTCAGCCCATCCACAATGAGCTCCTTCTTTTTCTCCCTCCATTACATACTTCAGAACTCCTCCTTAGAATGTCTCCTCTCCTTGGTGCTGGTTGTAGAGGAGAAAGTAGGTGACCTTCCTTCTGGCCATCACCAGCCAGATGGAGAGTAGATGGAAGATGACCTGAGAAGGGAAGGCACTGGTGACTTGGAAAGGCATTCTGAATAAAATGGGGCTCAATCTGAGTCTTGAAGGAAGCCAGAGATTCTAAAAGGCACAAGGGATCCCAGGCCCAAAGGGCATGAGGTCAGGAAACATGAAGAACAAGTTGGCCTATGTGCTTGGATTCCAGAGTGTGTGCAGCCAGAAAGATGGAGAGAGAAAACATTCACCGATCACTCACTATGTTCCAGGCGTGGTACTGAGCTCTTGGGTTAGAGATGCAACCAAGCAAGACAGTCTCTGCTCTCAAGGAACTTGTGTTTGAAGGACAGAAAACCCATGGGAAAAAAGGGAAGCTGGAAGACTTGAGCAGGGATGAGTTGGGTAGATAGAAATGGTTGGGAAATGGCATGGAGACTGAACTTAAAGCCAGAAAAGGTCCCAGCACCCCAGGAGCTGAGTGAAAAGGGGGAGTGAAGGCAATGGCCACAGGGAAGGTGATATGATGTTGGAGATGTGACTCGGTGTGGAAGGCTTGGCTCCGGGCAAGAAAAGGCCCAAAATGCACCTGGAAGGGAATAAAATGTAAGATTATCGAAAAGTTAGGAAAGGACCAGACAGATGCCAAATAAAGGATTTTATCTTTGATCCTGGTGGTAACAGGGAACTGTTAAAATGTATTGAATATGGAAATGATGTGGTTAGGCCTGTGTTTTAAGAAAATCACTTTGAGAACTGAGTGGAGCATGGTCTGGAGTGAGGAGAGACCCATTAGAAAGCTGTTGTCCAGGTGTGAGGTGATGGAGGCCTGAGATGGGGGCGACAGCTGTGTGAGATGTTGATGAGAGCAGCATGGGCAGCTAATTGGATCTGGGGATGAACAGCAGAGAGGAGTCAAGGATGACAAACCGAAGTAGTGAATGGGGTGACTGGGAAGGTGATGATGTCACTGCCATGTTTCTCAGTCTCTCCCTTCAGGATTTTTACCTAGTGGGCAGAAGTGAAATTCAAGCCAGCTTTTCTGTTTTCCTTTACTCTGTTGGGGAAAGAATGACATACCCACACACCAGCCTGTTGTGTGTGTGTGTGTGTGTGTGTGTGTGTGTGTGTATTTTACAAGCTGTCGTCAGGTCTCATTGCCTTGATCAAAACCCGTGCTCAGTAAAAATGGGTTCATGTGAAGCTACCCTTGTATGGAAAAAACGGAGCCAGAGAGAATCTCTGACTGATTCCCCTTGTGATAGATTAAAGAGGACTGCATAACACTCCAGGCCAACTGCTGCTCCTCTAGCAGGATCAGGAGCTGACCAGAGACTGATTTTTTTTTCCTTTATTAACTTAGTCTGTAGGATAATTGAGCCCATTTATCTCTATGGCAAGTTTTCCTTTCATAGGTGGTAATTCAGACATTTTATGAGAAATTTTGCCAGGTGCTAGTCCCTTCCTCACTTGTGGCTTTGTACTTAGTTCATCTGTTGCCTGTGTTTGTTTATCTAGGAACATTTTGTTACCACTAGAGGAACAAACAGAAGCACCTTTTGGACAGGCACTGCCTCTCTTGTCTGTATCCCCAGTGCCTAGCATAGAGCAAGTGCTAGAGAAATGCTTGTTGATTGTAACTGTACCAATTCCCCCCCTCCCCGCAGCAGCTTGCTAAATAGTAATCGTAAAATAGTGACTAACAGATACTGTGTCAGAATTCAAGACCTAGCCCAAGAAATCATGCCTTCTGACTGCTAAGGGGAAGGGAGAAGAAGGGGTAGAGAAAGAGAGGAGTGGAGGAGGAGAGAGTCAGAGGGGTAGAGACGGAGGAAAGGGAGACTATTGTGTTGCTGTTTCTCAAGTGGAAAGGCAGAGGTAGCAGGAGACCTCAGCAAAGCTGGGGAAAAGACAGTGTGCTTTCCTAGCTCTCCCTTCCCATGCTGGCTGCCCTGCCCATCCCCCCTTCCTGGCCCTAGCCCCTTGTTCTGGTTGAAGAGTCAATGGTCTAACAGGGGAAGGGCTTCTAGGCTGTGCCTGTGGAATGCCCTTCTGCCAGCTCACTCTCACCCCTGACCTGTTTTTTTTTTTCCTCTCATAAACTGACTTTGCTCAAGGCCTGACCCTCGGCCTGAGATTGGATTTATGGGCAGCAACTTTCTCCTCCCTAAATCAGAGACTAGGGAAGGCCTTCCAGCGTCTGGGAAATCATTGAAAGGGGCTGAACCAGAGGGAGGCAAGTTAAAAAGAGAGAGAGGCCCCCAGGAAGGCAGCCCTGGGCACCTTGAGACGTCTCTGAAGACTCTTCTTGCCTGCCGTGGTAAGGGACCAAGCTTCATGGATCTGTTGGCGCTGGGCTGGTGTGGGTATACATGGGCATTGATGTGTCTTAGACCAGCTGCCTGCTACTTCTCCCTTTGCTCTCTTGGAGGTTGGCTGTCTGCCAGTATCTTTGGAGGTGAGAAGGTAAGGGAGGCTCCTTGGAGGATAAACATGTGTGGGACAGATAAACGTTTTATTAGAAAATGAAGATCTGGGGCAAGGAGAGCTAGATGCGAGGAAGTCTGATAACTGTTCCTTCTGACCAGCCTTTATAGAGGGCTTTATATCACAGCTGAGGATGATAATGTGTTGTGAAGGAGGGGCTCAGAGTATCAGGAGACATAAGATTAATAGTGACAGGAGGAAGCTTAGGAAGTGTGTAGGGGGGGCGGATCCCAAAGTTCTGTGTCACCTTTTTTAGTGGGTGTTAAAGCCTTCATAGCACTGCTAAGGAGGGCACCCTGGCAGCCTGGGAAGCGAGCTGCTCTCATCCAGAGCTCTTTAGGCCAAGTGGCAGCCAATGACCACCTGACCCTACTATGACTTATAATAGTGACTATTTGTCAGGTTAGCCTGTGAATCCAGGCTAGGAAGCTGAGGGAAGCCTGTGAAAGGCTTTCTCAAAAGGAGAATGGGTTTTTATCTTGTAGAATCACAGATGGCCTAGAAGTTGCACAGCTGGTTAGTTAGGACTAGTCAGTCCCCAAGCCTGTCTCCCTTCACCAGAGATAGTGGGACACAAGCAGCTGGGAAACCAGGCAAGCTGTCCGGATTGTCCCCACAGAAGGAGAGAATGGCTGTCCTCTTATGAGGGTGACGAAAAGGAAGCAAGCCACCTCCTCCTTGTCCTCTCTCACTTTGGGGAAGGAGAAGCTGGTCAGGGCTTTTAAAAAGACTTTCCCTTTATCGCTTCTGGACAATTGGAGGAGAGAACCTGGGGCCTCAGGGTGCAGCTGAGGGCGCTGCTCCCTGCAGGGGCAAAAGGACAGACAGAGGGGGTGGTGGTACTGGAGACCTCCTCACTATCTATCACCGTCCGTGGTCAGAGGTATAGGAGTTAGAAGTAGGAAGGACTCCAGAAGTCATTTAGTGGTTCCCTCTCATTTTACTAGAGAGAAGTGACTTCCAGGGTCACCAGGGGGTGGCAGAGCCTGAGCAGACCCGGGCTGTCCACAGTATGAAGGGAAGGGCTGATGCTGTCATTGGCCACTGCTCTGTGTCCTTCTGCCTCTGTTACCTGCCCGGTCATCTGCTCTGTCCTGGCTCAGACGCCCATTGTAAGCTGTACCCCTCTGTAGCTCTGTGAATTATATCCCCGAGAAATGTCTTTCCCACGTCTTTGTCCAGTCCTGTTGGCCCATGCCTCAGCCTTTCTGACTCCATTCTTTGTCTCCAAGTAGCTCTCTTACCCCTAGTCTCATGGACTCAGAATGTTTCACCTGCATGCACTTTCTCCAGGCTTTCCTATTTTCCTTGGTCTTCTGTCTGTTCCCCATCTGACCATGGATTTCTTGGTGGCAAGGGCTCCTTTGTACCTCTCTGAGCACTGAGTAACCTTTGACACTCAGGTAGAAACGTGTGGTGTTTTGTAGGGAGTTGGGGTTATTAGGTGCTTGAGAGAAAGGGTCAGGTGGTAGCTTCTAAAAGGCCTGGTGAGGAAGAGGTTGGGAGAAAAGAATCACTTGTACCGGACACAGTTTTCCCTAGGAGAAAGGAGGTAGCTTCTTTGCCCTGGGAAACATCCCTTGATAATAACCTTGCTGTTCTGGTTACACCTAATTCTTGGCAGTGAAACTTCTTCTGCATCAAAAGCTTTTTCCTATTCTTTGAGTGATCCTTGGGTGGGCTTGGGATCTGCCCTGGGGAGTGTTCCTCACTTGCTAATTCCTTAGGCCACAAGCCTACCTCTTCACCCCTTTTATTCTGGTTCGATGCCTGTCCTGCAATTTCTCTTGCTTCCCCTAACCCACCAGGCTGTGACATCCCAGCGCTGGCCTCCAGAACTACCTGTTCACCTTGTTTTTCTTTAATGTGGGTGCTTCTTCCAAAGGTGCTGAAGCCTTTTTATCCTGACTCTGCCCAAGCCTCTCCCCTCTGAAGGGAAGCCCCTTGGGGAGGGACCTTCCTCCAGAGCGCTTCAGTTGGTTCCGAGTAGACTGGCTCTTCCATCCGCTCTCATTCTGTCCTTGTCACGGGCGGGCCTCCCAGCAGTGGGTGGAGCATGGAGCACGGAGGGTAGGCCAAGGGCTAGTCCAGCTGATTACAGCTCTCAGCATCATTTCCCCTTGGTTGCAGCCATGAAAGAGCACCTTCCAACCTTACCCACATGTGGTTCTCTGAACCTCCCAAAGTGGGAAGTGAGGGTCTGGGGCTTGTAAGGAACGTGAAAAGGCTGCAGAAATGGGGCTACACTGAACGCCTATGGTAGGGGAGAATTGGGGCTTCTTCAACTGAGATTCCTGCCCTTGATTTGTCCTCTGCAAGCTTCAGGTGGGGTTAGGAGCTCAAAAGCTGCTGCTGCTGCTTCCAAACTCTACACCCTGGACTGTACGGGTTCCCTTCCTTGTCCATCTTGGGCCTGGGACTCAGGAGGGAATGACTTGGCTATGGTCTGGCACCTTCCTCTATGGTAGCCCTTCTGTGCTGGATCTGGGCCTCCTCTGGGTCCCGGGCAGACTTGCTCTCTACAAATGGAGAGCTTTGGAGCCCTTGGCCACGCTCTATCTCCACATAAATATCTCTGTTTTCCTCTACTGACCTGAGCCACAAAAATGACTGATTGTTACTTGTTGGATTTTCCAGTCATGATTCAGTCTGGCATGTTTTCTAGACCCTTCCGAAGGAGTTATGGGGTGGGGGGCTCCATGTACTTCCTTCGACTCTGCCATCCTGGCTTCCTCGAATCATGACTCGAATTTGCTTTCTTTAGGCATTTTATTGATCTATTTTTATATGCATTTCTAGATATATTCCTTGTTTAAAAAACTGTGAGGAAGAAAAAGGAGAGAAACAGGGTATTTAGTAAAACTACCCAACCCTTTAGCCAATCTGAAGATCCACCCAGTGTTCCATGCCTCTGCTCCGAGAAGAAGGCTTGCTCGTCCTTGTCTTGGCAGAGCTGGGCCTTGGCACTGACTTGATGTAAAGCAGGGGTGAGTGGGTAGTATTTGATGGGGAAGCAAAAAACGTGGAAGAGGAAGGGGGGGGGTCCGTGTCTCTGCCTCCTGTTGGAAGGAATGGGAGAAGCAAGGGCAAAAGGGGATGTGCAAGGGTTGGCTAGGTGGCACAGTAAATAGAGAACCAGCCCTGGAGTCAGGAGGACCTGAGTTCAAATCCAACCTCAGACCCTTAACACAAAAACTAGCCGTGTGACCTTGGGCAAGTCACTTAACCTCAACTGCCCTCCAAAAAGCAAAAAAAAACAAAAACAAAAACAAACAAAAAAAAGGGGGGGATGTGCAGAATGTGACTGGAGGAGAAGAGACGAAGGCCTGGCTCATCTGTGTTGGTCAGTGAGCTCCAGCTGGTTTAAGAGAGGGAAGTAAGCACTTGACAATCCACATACCAGATGCTGCTGTTATTTCATTTCAGCCAGGCATGACCAGGTGGCTTCAGATCCCTGCTTCTCAAATAGTTGGTTACTTGGTGAGAAAGGCTTTGGGAGAGAAGTCAGATTTGCAGGCCTAATTTAGGACAGCAGGGCAGTGGGCCCCACTGAGGCTGAGAGGCTACCTTGTGGCTTGTTTTCTCCGGGCTCTTCACCACTGAATTCATACCTCTGGCTCTTCTCACACATTCAACATTTGGGGAAACATTTTGCCCAGAGAACAAAGTTTTCCCCCTGAGCAAAGTTCAGAATTTACTTCTGTGTTTGGGATGTTGGTTTCTGGAAGAATCACACTGGAGGCTGGCTTGCCCTGGGGGGAGAGCAATGCCCTCTTCCTGGAAAGAGGAATTGAACAGTTAGCGGCAAGAGTGCAAAGCTCTTCTGGTTTGAGGCAGAAGCCTGGGACAAGGGCACTCCCTGGCCCATGGTGCTCCCCCTCCGCCTTCTAGCTGAGGCCCTTTGCTGGTTGCGCTTCTCTTTTCCCCTCTTACTCTTGAAGTTCTTTGAGGTCCTTTCTCAGTTTCTGATGATGAGGAGGCCCTTCTAGCCCTACTGCCCCCCATGTGTGCCCCTGCTCCCCCTTCCTCCTGTCTCTTCCTCCTGTCATTCTGTCCATCTGGTTGTCCATATACTAGTCCGTCCCCTGCTGCCCAGGGAGCTGCCCGCACCTTCTCCCAGCCTCCTTTCTCTCAAGCTCATCCTTTGCCTCAGATGTGTCTTTTTAAATTTTATTTTGAGTTCCCCTCCCAATTGAGAAGGCAGGTGGGTACAGTGCTCATGATGCCAGGCCATCTGACACACTTCCTGGTGTCTGTGCCTTTCTCTTGGAGGCTCAGGATGACTATCCTTTCAGGCTGGTGTGGGCCCTGAGGCCAGGCCACATAGGAAGATTGGTTCAAGGAGATAGAGCCTGGCGAAGAGCAGACTTAAAGGGGAGGTAGGGGGGCCGCCAACTGGCCATCATCTGGCATTGGTTGGCCTGGGGTTGGGGGAGCCAGGAGCCCCTAGAGATGGGTAGAAATTGAATGTTTCACCAAGAGAGCTGCTGGGGAGGGAGGTTGTAGGCAAGTAACGACCCCTCTCTGGGTCTGAGTTTCCCCCTCTGTACAATGAGGGGTGGAACTTAGTGTTTTTCAGCTACAAATGCCCAGGCAGCTTCCTTCTGGGGGGGAATGTGTGTGTGTGTGTGGGGGGGGGAATCTACCTCTTCTGAGAGAACTGTCATTGCTTCTTGTGTGCACTAGGTGGCAGTGTTGGCCCTGAAATCCCCCCTGCTCTGATCAGGGGAGGGGGCACTGAGGCTGGGGGCCATGATTCCTTTTCCTCAGGCTCTCCCCAGGATCTGCTTGCCTCCAGGTTCTATCCCTCTGTCCATGGCTCTGGGCAAGCCACCATTCCCTCCACTCTCACATAAGGGTTGGACAGAATGGCCTTTGAGATCCCTTCCAGCCTTAGGGCTATGGTCCTGCAAGGCCAGGAGCCCAAATTGTGGAGGGCCAAGCCCATATTTCTACAGCCTCTGGAGCCATCTGGCTTATGTGCCCCATAGTTGAGTGCTGGTCTGCGCCCAGGCTCAGTACTGAGAGTGTATCTGGCTTGACTGGGCCCAAGTAACCACCATGGGCTTCAGGCCAGCTGCAGGTAGAGGTGCCATGGGTGTAGTTTAATGGGCAGGGGGCGGTGCAGGGAGGGAGTCTGATGCAGCTCAGACTGGACGGCCTGCTGCCGAGCACCAGGACATGATTTTGGATCAAAGCCCAAAAGTCCAGAACCTTCCCCTCCTTAAGGGGCTCCAGACCCCTTCCCAGCAAGGTCATCATCACACTTCCCACGAGAGGAAGAGGGGTGCTCTGTGGAGTTGGGTCAGGTGGGAGCCAGGCGTGGTGGTCACTCCCTGCCTGAGTCAGTGCAGCCTCCTTTTCCTCTTCTCCTTCCCCTCTTAGACAAGGCCTGAAATGAGAAGGGGTAGGGTGGGCCTCTCCGCTTGGTTAGCTTTCTTTTCCTCCCAAACAGTGAGCTCTAGGCCATTAGCTCTCTAGAGAGCACAGTCGGGGGGCAGTATTGGGGCTGGGAGCTGCCTTTTTTCTCCTTTTAAAGGAGTGACCAGCTGTCTCCTTGGCCTCAGCAGGGAAATGTGGCCTGTCCCACAGGGCACATAAGCAGAGATTGTTGCTGAGCATCTCTTCCTATCCCAAGAGGGAGCCAAGTAGAAGGAACATCCTTTCACGGTGCCCGCAGCCAGAGCCTGGTGACTAGGGTGTGTGCAGCTCACAGGAAGAACAGGATGCTCTCAGCTTCTCAGCTTGGGAAGCCTTCCCAGGGGCCAACCACATTCAAGAATTTGCCCTGTCCTTCAGAGTTTGGCCTTGGTACCCCAGCCACACTAATCTGCTCTGGCTTAGAAATGATGAGAAATGGAGGCTTTATGGCTAGAAGGTTACCCGTGCTGTTGTATAGGGTGGTTCTGGCCTGTTTACAGATTTCTGCTGTGGAGCACTAGGAAAATGGGCCTTGCTTCTTTGCTGACCCTCATAAAAGCTGAGTTTGCTTCTTTGTTTGGTCTGATGAGAAAACACAGCTCAGCCCGACCTCTAGGGGGAATCCCCAAATGCAGCAACTCCCTGAGTTCCTGAGAGGGTCTTGTCTCCCTTCTTCCATTCCTACAGATTCTGTTTCGTGCCAGGAAGTCTTGGGTCTCCTCCAGGAATGGTAGAAAGGCACATGAAGAGTTTGGTCCTGCCCTCTACCCGCTCTGTGTGACACTGGGCAAGTTCCTAAGCCTTGGACCTCAGTTAGGCCATCTGTAAAATGGAACCCTAGCGTCTCTCCCCCGGGGCTCTTGTGAGATGATGTCTATGAAAGTGTTATACAAACGATGTCTCCTCATCTTCCCAGCAGCTGCCCTGAGTCAGCCCAGACACTGGGGATTCTGCACAGAAAGGCCTCCTCGCTCTGCCTTCTCTCAGGCATGCAGGGTTCTTTGGGGGTGGATTTAGGTGGGACCAGACCCACTTGAGAAGCTTAAGAAGGGCTCCCATCTAACAAGAATCATACTGTCTCCTCCTTTATACAAGAGGCCTTCACACCCTTTATAGCATTCAACTTCTGCAATGTAGAGCGAGGCTGAGCCCAGCCTGCCTTTGAGTAACTTGTGCTCCACCAGGAGAACACAGCTTCTAGATGAGGAAACACAGAGTCGTTTCAAAAGAGAAAAAGCCCATCAAGGGGACAAGAGGACAAGAGGACATGGATATGTGGTGCCTGAGCTATATTATATTAGACAGCTGGGTGACAGCAAGGGGCTCCGGGAGGCCAAGGGGAAGAGCAACAGGGCCCAGGCAGGGGCTAGACAGTCCTGTATGGGGAGCAGTAAGACTGCTCTGGATGGAGCCTGGAAAGTGAATGAATATGAAATGAGATCATTGCTTTTTCAAAAAGTCTATCTAAAAACCTATGTGTTACTTTCAAAACTATCATGCTTCTCTGTGCTTCCTTCTGAACACTCTTCTGCTCTTTTCTGTGCATTTGAAAATGTTTCATTGGCCGAAGGAAGGAAGGAAGGAAGGAAGGAAAGAAGGAAATAAATCCTTGAAGCAAGTGTAGTTGAGCAAAACAAATGGCCCAGTGTGATGGGGGAGGACATAGGAGAGAACAGATTGGGGTATGGGATATACGGTGGGATGGCTGTTTGGGGGTGATGGGTGGGGGAAAGATGGGGAGAAATTTGTAACTCAAAATCTCGTGGAAATGAGTGATGTAAACAAGAAAATAAATAAGTGAATTTTTTTTAATGGCCGTGTGGTTCTGGCTAGACACTGTGTGGCCGTGCCCTCTGTGACCAGGAGCTGGCTCTGTTCTTCAGGGATCCTTTGCTGATGGGTGCTCGCGGCATCCTTCAGAGTTCCTGAGCCTTCTGAGACTGTTGCCCTTGGGGTTAGGTCTCCTTGCTTTACTGCACATCAGTTCACACTACCCTGGATTCTCTGAGATGGCATCTATCATTATTTCTTACCATGGAATAATATTCTCTTACATTTCCATGCTACAGTTTGTCTGAAAGGCCGTCTAAGCCCTCCTTCTCCCCACTTAGATTCTAGTTCATGTTTTCCCTCTTTTAATCCGGTAGGTGCTTAACCCCACCTTATCTTCCCTCTTAAGCACCTCCTCTCTATTTCTGCTCTGTGTTTTCTTGTTTATCTTGGTATATTTCTATAGCAAACTGTGTATATATGTGAGCCTTTGCTTGTCTGCTGGAGGTGAGGGAGCCTCATCTGATGCCCGCTCCCTGCCCCTTCCTCCATGTTTGCGTATTCTTCTCATATACCCTTATTGTCAGAAACATCAAGTTCCGTCCCTTTCTTCTGCCCTTCCACACAAGCATATTCCTTTTACATTTTTTTTTTTTTGCTCTCTGGTTCTCATAGATCTGGGCACTTTTCATCTTAAGATTCCTGAAGTATAATATCCAGGCTTTTAAAATCATGATTTTCAGGGAGTTTAATGATTCTTAAATGACCTGTCCTTGATCTTCTTCCCAGGCCAGTTTCTGATAGGAGCTGTCTTAGATTTTCTTTGGATTTTGTTAGACTCCTTGATGTCTTGGAGAGTCATTGATCTCTGCTTGGTCAGATTTAAGGGCTTCCTTCTCTTGGGTCAGGTTTACCACTTTCTCTTCTGAGCCATTGATTCTCATTCTGATTATTGCGTCTAGAACAGGGCTTCTGAAAGATATCAGGGTCTGTGAACTCGTTTTTTGGTTTGTTTTAAATGATTTGCTAATTGTATTTCAACATGCTTGGTTTTCTTTGTAGTTCTATGTATTTCTTTTACACCATTTCTCTGAGAAGGGGTCCAGAGGCTTGAGAAGACAGCCCAGGCCAGAAAAAAGGGCCCTAGACCTTTTATTTCATCAATTTACTTCTTGTCTCATCTCTTGTAGGTGTTCACATTGTTCTGATGGAAAATCCTTTTTTTTTACTTTGAGTCTCTGTTGACAGTTATGGTGTTACTGGTTTCTTCTTTTGAGGGACCTCTACATCTAGAATAATTTTTAATACTAGTCTATTTTTCTTTGATTTACAGCTTTAATACTGAAATTGGGGCTTTGAGACAGGGCCAAGTGAGGACACTTGCTGTGCTTTTGGCTGGATTGGCCCTGCTTGGTCTCCCCCAGCACCCTTCACTGTAACCCTCCATTTCCCAAAGTCAGGCCCTCTCACCCCACTCTAGGGTTCAGAACACTGGATTTTCAGGGCCCTCTGTGGCATCTCAGGGCAGAGGATTAGGGACCTCAGAAGCTCCAGTCTGAGCAGGGTTCCCAAGTCCCAAGCCCTGGGCCTTTCTGAGCCCTTTGGGGCTGTCCTCCGCTTCTTCTGTCTAGGCTGCGTGTGTCCCTGAACTACCTTGGGTTCAGTTTGGAGGCTGCCTACCCTTTGTTAGTTCTTCCTTTTCCTGTTGCCCTTAGAATTTTGACAGGCCTCTTATGGATGTAAAATTTTTTTACTTTAGTGTCTCAGTGTAATTTGTAATCATTATTTGAACTGTGAGTTCCAGGGTTTGCTGGGAGTAGATAGGAGGTAGGTAGCTTACCTCTGGTCAGGTACCATCTTGACTGAAAGTCCCTTAAAGATCTTTGAGAAGGGAGAGGGGCAGAGCCAAGATGGTGGTGTAGAAACAGGAGAATTCTGTGAGCTTCCCCCATAACCACCTCAAATACCTATAAAATATGACTCTAAACAAATTTTAGAGCTCCAGAATCCACAAAAATGACAGAAAAACACATCTCCCGCCGAAGGCAGCCTGGCAGGCTGTCATCACAGTGAACTGGGAGCAGAGCCCAGCCCCATGTGGTTTCAGCCCCGGTGTGTCCAGGACAAGCCACAGCTGGAGCACTCAGGAGAAGCAGATCATCGGCAGCTGTGGCGTTTTCCAGAATTACCAACCAATAAGAGCCAAGGACAAAGGGAAAAGGTCGGTGGAGCTCAGCTAAATTTGGGGGTGACAGTCCGGCCAAACTGCCTCCAGAGCTAGAAGCAGTCTGAAGCAGCAGCCCTGCAGATTGCAGGGGGGTAAGCAATCATGCAGAGGCTAAGTGTTCTTGCTTTGAGCTGCCTGAATCAGGATTGCAGTCTTGTGTGGTAGTCCTGAGGTGCTTTTTCAATGAGCCAAAGCTGGTGGAGGCTGCAGAAATGGCGGCCTCCTAATAGCTCCAGCATCTGCAAAAACTCCAGTGATTTGGGACAGAGCTCTCCCCTCTGAAAGCAGAGTTCTGCAGAACCCAAAAGCCATTGGCAACATGAGCAGGCAAAGGAAGCAAAGCAAGCACAGCCATCCAACTTTAGATTCCTTTTTTGGGGACAAAAAGGACCAAAGCATGGAATGGGAGGAAGACAACATAGTCAGAACTCCCACACCAAAAGCTTCCAAGAAAAATAAAAAGTGGATCAGGCCATAGAGGAGCTTAAAAATTATTTTGAAAACCAAATAAGAGAAGTAGAGGAAAAATTGGAGAGAGGAATGAGAATGATGCAAGAAAATCATGAAAAGAGAGTCAACAACCTGACTGAAGAAAAGAGACAATTTAAAAATTATTGGACTACCTGAAAGCTATGATAAAAAAACAAACAAACCTAGAAATCATCCTTCAAGAAATTCTCAAGGAAATTTGCCCTGATATTTTAGAACCAGAAGGGAAAATAGAACTTGAAAAATTCAGTGATCACCTCTTGAAAAAGATCCCCTCCAATACCTGCAACTAGGAATTAAGATATACAGGGGCTGGGGTAGGGAGACCCTCCCTGCCCTACCAGAAAGTAAGAGAGCAGAGTAGGGGAGGGGCTTTACAGTGGGATCGCTGTTTTGGGGTTGGGGTAGGAGAAAGATGGGGAGAAAATTTGTAATTCAAAAATCTCATGAAAATGAATGATGTAAACAAGAAAACAAATTAAAAAAAGAACAAAAAAAAAGGAAAAAGATCCCCCCCAAAAAAACTCCTAGGAATGTTATAGCCAGATTCTGGAGTTCCCAGATCAAGGGGAAAATATTACAAGCTGACAAGAAGAAACAATTTGAATACTGTGGAAACACAATCAGGATAACCCAGGATCTAGCAGGTTCTACATTAAGGGATCAAAGGGCCTGGAATATGATATTCTGGAGATCAAGGGAGTAAGGATTAAAGCCGAGAATCACCTACCCAGCAAAATTGAGTATAATGTTTAAGTGAGTTGGAGGACTTTCAAACATTCTTGAGGAAAAAACCAGAACTGAAAAGAAAATTTGACATTCAAACACAAGAAGCATGAGAAGGTAAACATGGAAAAGAAGTCATAAGGAATTTATCAAAGTTGAACTATTTACATACTAACATAGAAAAATGAGAATTGTAACTTGTGAAACTTCTCAGTATGAGGATAAGAGAAGGGAATAGAAACATGTATATATATATATATATATGTATATATGTGTGTGTATACGTAAACATATGCCTATATATGTCTATATGTGTATATACATACACATATGTCTATTTGTTCTATATGCATATGAATACATATGGGAGTGTGTGTGTTTATGTGTACTCAGACAGAGGGCACAGGATCAAATGAATAGGAAGGGATAATATTTTAAAAGGTGAAATTAAGAGGAGAGGAAGAGAATGAGAGGAGACAGAATGGGGTTAATCATCTCATATAGAAGAGGCAAGGGATAACTGTCACAATGGAGGGGAAGAACAGGAAGGCAAAAGGGAATGGGTTAACCTTACTCTCATTGAATTTGGCTTAGGGAAGGAATGACATACACTCTAAAATGAGTATCTTGCCCTACAGGAGAATAGGGGGGATGGGGATGAGAGGGGGGATGATTGAGGGGAG
>CM053601.1:189103753-189135142 GCA_028646575.1 Pseudocheirus occidentalis | reverse complement strand
GGGAAAGAATCTAGAATTTAAAATTCTAAAATCAAATGTTAAAAATTTGTGTATGCATATATATATATATATATATATATATATAATTATTATTATTATTTACATGCAATTGGGAAGTAATATATACAAGCACTGGTGCATCTTGCTCTACCAGAAAGTCAGTGGGGTGATGGGGGATGATGTAGGAGAGAGCAGATTGGGGGAGGGGTTTTACAGCAGGATGGCTGTTTTGGCGGAGTGGGTAGGAGAAAGACAGGGAGAAAATTTGTAACTCAAAATCTTGTGGAAATCAGTGATGTAAACTAAAAATAAACAAAAGTTAATTCTAAAAAAAAAGATCTTTGAGAAGGGAAATGACATGATCAGAACTGGTTTTTAAAATTTAATTCAATTTTCTTTTCTTTTTAGGTTTGTATTATCTCTTTCCTTTCTATCTCCTCATTTCCCCCGTCCCTCCAGCTTGAAAAAGCAAGGGGAAAAAACCAAAACCCATTTTAAACATGTATAGTCAAACAAAAGAAACCCAGTGTCTGCCATGTCTAAAGACCTAGTCTGCACTCTGAATCTGTCAGCCCTGTATCTAGAGGTAGATGGGCAGTATGCTTCATCAGGAGTCTCCTGGAATTGTGGTTGGTCCTTGGGTTAATCAGAGTTTTTATCAAAATTGTTATCATATAAATCACATTTCCTTTTTTTCTGAATACTTGTACAGTTTAATTTGTAAACAGAATTTCTGTAACAAATTGCTTTTAACCACATCATGTCTTGTAAACTGTTTATAGAAAACCCAGGGATAAAATGATCCATTCACCATGGAAGGCCTTCATTTACATTATTACAATAGAAAATACAGAATGTAGAAGATGCTGAAAAGACTAATGCAGTATTAGATTCAATTCTGTAGCTACCTAAACCATGGTTTTAAAAATGAAACCCAACATTTCTGACTTTCTATCAGTTTGTACAAGTCCTCCCAAATTTCTCTAAAACCACCCCCTTCATTTCTTACGGCATAATAGCACTCTGTCTCTTTCATATACTTGTTCAGCCATTCCCCAGTTGAAGGGCACCTTCTCATTTTCCAATTCTTTGCAAATACAAAACAAGCTACTATAAATATTTTTGACCATATATGTTTTTTTTCCTGCTTACTTTATCTCTTTGGGTCACAGACCTTGTAAAAGTATTGCTGGATCAAAGGGTATACACAGTTTGGGGGGCAAAGTTCCAGATTACTTTACAGTTTCACCAACAGTGCATGTTTCCCCATAGCTCCTTCAGGATTGTCGTTTTTCTTTTTTTGTCAGCTTTGCCAGTGTAATAGTTATACCAGTCTGATGGTGGAGTACCACCTGAGGTGGCACCTCAAAGTTGTTTTAGTGATCATTTCTCTAATTATTAATTATTCAGAGCTTTTTAAAAAATATGGGTATTGATAGCTTGGACTTCTTCCTCTGAAAGCTGCCTTTGTCTTCTATGGGAGATGATGCTTATAAATTTCAGTCAATTCCCTTTGTATCTGAGAAATAAGACTTTTATCAGAGAAGCTTGCTGTAAAGATTTTCCCCCATTCACCTTCAGCTCTTTTCATTTTAGCTGAATTGGTTTTGTTTGTGCAAAAACTTTTAAATTTGTTTTGCTTTCCCCCCCCCCACTTAGTAATATCTTACTTTTTTCCAATTCTATGCAGATAGTTTTCAACATTCACTTTACAAGATTTTTAGTTCCAATTTTTTTCCCTCCCTCCCCAAGATGGCATGCAATCTGATAAAGGCTGTATATGTACAATCATATTAAACCTATTTCCACATTAGTCATGTTGTGAAAGAAGAATCAGAACAAAAGGGAAAAACCATGAGAAAGGGAGAAAAAGAGCAAATAGTCTGCTTTGATCTGCATTCAGACCCCATAGTTCTTTCTCTGGATGTGGATAACATTTTCCATCATGAGTCTTTTGGAGTTGCCTTAGATCCTTGCATTGCTGAGAAGAGTCCAGTCTGTCAAAGTTAGTCATAGCACAATATGACCGTTACTGTGGACACTGTTCTCCTGGTTCTGCTCACTTCACTCAGCATCAGTTCATCTAAGTCTTTCCAGGTTTTTCTGAAGTCTGCCTGCTCCTCATTTCTTATGGCACAATAATATTCTATTACATTCATGTACCACAACTTGTTCAGTCTTTCCCCAGTTGATGGGCGTCCCCTCAATTTCCAATCCTTTGCTACCACAAAAAGAGCTGCTATAAATATCTTTGTACATGGGGGTGCTTTTCTCTTTTTTTATGATCTCTTTAGGATATAGATCTAGTAGTATTACTACTAGATCTAAGGGTATGCATAGTCTTAAAGCGTTTGGGGTATAATTCCAAGCTACTCTCCAAAAACTCTGTAGTTTCATTTAATAAAAATTGCTCATCTTAACTCTTTGTGAGCCCATCTCTCTCTTTTGGGTCATGAACTCGTTCTCTCTAGATATGATGAGCAGTTTCTTCCATGCTCTTTTAATTTGCTTTTGATATCCTCCTTCATGCCTAAATCATGTACCCGTTTGGAGCTCATCTTGTTTTATGCTCTGAGCTTTTGGTCTGCACCTAGCTTCTGTCAGACTGCTTTGCAGTTTTCCCGATGGTTGTTGCCACATAGTGAGTTCTCGCTGCCTTGGGCAGTCTTTGGGTGTATCAGATGTCCAATACCGATCTTCTTCGTCACTGCATATTGCGTACCTAACCCGATCTGTCTGTTCCACTGATCGGCCTCTCTGTTTCTTGGCTTTGTAGTATGGTTTGAGGTCTGGTACTGTTAGGCTCCCTTCTTTCCCAGTTTTTTTTGTTGTTGTTGTTCATCCAGATCAGTTTTGTTATTATTTTTTCTAGTTTTATAAAGTAATTATTTGATAGTTTGATTGCTATGGCACTGAATAAGCAAATGGCTTTAGGTAGTATTGTCATATCTGATATTGGCTTGATGTATTCTTGAGCAGTTAATATTTCTCCATTTATTTAGGTCTGTCTTTGTGTGTTTGTTTTGGTCCAAACTGTTTTAAGAAGGTGCGTTGGATGGCCCTGTGGAGGCTGCCATGCAGGCTGTTGGGAGGCTGTTGGATGGTCAGACCAGGCAGGCAGCAGAGGCCTCAGTCAGACAGAGGCCGGCAAGGGCTCTTCACCTGGGAGCTATGAATTAAAAAAAATATTTTGATATGTCTGAGGTAATGGGTTTCTCCTAAGTATCTTAAGCATTTCACATTACTGTGAATATAAACCGTATCAGCTGTCGTTACTCTAGTATGTTCTGAGTGTGACCTCATCTGGTCCTCACCATTACCCTGTGAGAGATGCTCTTGTTCTCTTCATTGCCCATATGGTTCTGATGAGCACACGGGGCTATAGCCGGGAAGTGTCCGAGGTAGGATTCCAACCAAAGTCCTGATTCCAGGGCACCATCCGAGCTCCCTCAGTTTCCCCAGACTGACAAAGGGGCCCTCGACCAAACAGGTCCATTTTACAAATGAGGACATTTTGGAGTAGAGTTTGTAACTTATCCAGGTTCAGGCAGATTAATGATGGAGCCAGTTTTCAAGTTCAGATCCCCTTGCTCCCAGAGTTTTACTTCTTTAGACTGTGACCATCAGACTCATCCTTAGCTCTCGGGACCTCCACGGGAGCAGTGGGAACTGTCCTCTAAAACATGTGGGGCTTTATTTTTGGCTGACTTTGCTTTGGGCGGAAGGACCAAGAAGTGGTCCAGAAGTGGGCCGAAAGGACAAAGTAGGGACTGAGATGTTTAGTCTTTGTTCTTTCAGGTAGTCCCACAGGCAGTTCTCCTTAAAGGTTCTATTTAAAGCCTCAGCTCCTGGCTGGAAGAAAGGAGGAAATGCTAGGAGCTGGGCTGGAGGGTCCTGACTTGGCTTCTGACTTGAAGGAGTGGGGACTGCTCTTAGGTGGGAACTGGGCTTTACTGGGTACTAGAATTGCCTGCTTATCTTCCCCAGCTTCTGCCAATACCCCCAACAGATCAGCTGTTTTCCATGCTCTCTGCAGCCCACCCACTAGAATCTCCTTTGGGTTTTCTCTATTAGGCCATGGGCTGTTTTCAGTGGACCCACCTCACAGACTGTTAGTTCTTCTTGGTGTGCCTGTGGCCCCATCCCGGCCTGTCATCCACCCCCTCATCGTTGTCCTCCCTCTGAGGGCTTGGACCTTGGCTGGTAGCTCCAGATGCCCCAGGATGAGAGACAGGACAGGAAGTGCTCCAGCAGGCCCCATTCTCCTGATTTTACTCTTGGCCATGACCCAGCCTTTGAGTTGTCTACTGGACTTTGAACCCTGGGGCCAGTGACCTCAGGCAGATCAGGAGCTCGTGGTGGGCAAGCCCCAGTGTGCCCCTAGCCCCCAGCCTGTCTTCCAGGCAGAGGCAGCTCCATTGTCTTGGCCTGACTACCTGAGCCTTGGCAGGGTGAGTACCTTGTGAAGCTGGTCCCTGCTAGTGGGATGGGACAGGATCTCTTGTGTGGCCTGTATCCTGGGTGTTGTGTATGTGTGGGGGTCATCTGATGCCTTATTCATTAGGTCTGCCTTCTAGGCTGGGCCTGGGCCTACCAGGCCTTCCTCTGTACATTGTCACTGAACGTGGAAGGGGCATCTGGGGGGCAGCCTTGTGATACTGGACTCCTGCTTATGTGTGCCTCCTGTCTTAGCTGAGTGAGTATGTGTGTGTGCCCACGATGTATGAGTGTGTGTATTGGGGGGGGGGGGATTGATGGGAAGGATAGTGATCACCAGGACCCCTCTCACCTCTGACTTAGTGAGCCTGCCTAGGGTTTGTGGCTTGTGTGTGGTGGGTCAAGGTTCAGTATCAGTCCTAATGGTCTGGATGGAACCTGGCAGACATGCCTCTTGATCTCTGAGGTTCTGCCTGCAAGTGTCTTTCCATTCCATGTGCCCAAAGCTGCCCCTTAGAAAAGGCTGGCCCCAGAGGGTGGGGGGAGGCTATTGGGCCTTTGAACTTTTTTAAAATTGACTTTTCCTTTCTGTTCTAAGTCCATTTCCTACCACACCCCCTCCAGAAAGCAAGACAAAGAAAATCCATTACACAAATGCATAGTCCCTTTAGGAAAGGCTGCTGTAATGCTGCTATTGTGTTTCAGAAGCTTGACCCACTAAAAAGAGGTGCTTATTACCAGTGACTTCCCCAAGGTGACAAAGCTAATCAGTGGTGGGATTAGTGTGGTGAGTGCCTGAGTGGGCAGGGAGAGGCCCACACAGGGCAAGCCAGAGGAAGGCTGGGGTCCTGGCCTGGATCAACAATAAGTGTGTGGGGGCTGGTGTGGTCAGTGTCCTTGTTCTCTCATACAAACACTCCCTGGTTTAAGTCTCCAACAGACCAGGAGGTTAAGGCTCCCTTGTAAGCTTACCCTGACTTGATTTCTGCCCAGAGCTATTAGAAGCCTCTTTCCTCCATCATGCCTGGGGCTTAGAAACTTCCACTGACCCCACCTCCTAGTGCCCTTTGCCCCATTGGGAGGGAGGGAAAGGAAGGAGAGAAGCATCTGGTGGAGGAATGAAGTCCAGCTATTGGTCTGTTCAGCCTCCCCAGCTTTCCTGGGCAATCAGACTCCCTGACAAGGAGCCACTAGAACCATGGGGCCAATACTGGGCCTGGTCTTCCTGCATCCACCAGCCACACTGTCCCAAGGCTGAAAGGAGCCCCTGGAACCTGTTCCTGAGACTTCCAGGAAAGCAGGCTAGGTAGACTGAGAGCTGCAGGGGTGACTGGTCTCTGGCCCCTCCTCCTGCTCCCCTGTAAAGGATTCTCCTTCTACCTAGATGTAGCTCAGTGGCACTGTGTTGGCTAGAACTCTGGACCTGGAGTCCAGAGAACCTGAGTTCAGATTTGGACTCATAACACTTCCTAGCTGTGTGACCCTGAGCAAGTCACTTCACCCGGTTTGCCTCAGTTTCCTCCTCTGTAAAATGAGTTGTTGGAGAAGGAAATGGCAAACCAGTCTAGGCTCTTTGCCAAGAAAAACATGGCTGAAAACAACTGAGTACGTCCTCCTCTGCCAGGCAGAGGACCATTTGCTCTCTGGAACATTCCTTCCCCAGTATGATGGAACCATAAAAGGCCCAGCGGGGCTGTGAGTGTCATGGACAGAGCCAGAGCCTTGGAATCCAATTTCCTCATCCCCCAGCTCCCTTTGGGTGCTAGCCAAAATGGGTTCGCCTTCTGGGGTCTGTGGGGTTGTTGAACTCCTGTATCAGCAAGCACCCTCACATGCCCAGGATGGCTGCTGGCACAGGTTCTTAGATCTGCTTTTCTAAAGGAAAGCAACTCAAAACGGGTTAACAATCTCACTTTATTCAATCAAACATATCATTTACCTAGTTCAGGGGAAAAAGTCAGCACCCTGGACTTGAGAGAATGCAAACAGAAGTTATAAGCAGACCAAGAAACAGATCAGCAGATGGGGCTTCCAGCCATCTGACCATTACATCCATACCTACTCAAGTTACCAGAGAAGGAAGCACCAACATCTGGGTTTTTAAAAGGGGGTTTGGGGCTCAATGGTTTCCTAGAGTCTCATCTGGCCAAATCACACAACTCTTCCCAAAGTGAGCCCCAAAGCAAAAACTCACATTGGGGTATATATAGCCTTCTCCTGGGTCAGAGAATGTCACAGGCCTCTTAACCCACTGCCTAATCACAAAGTAACAAGGTGCAGGCATTCCGGAAAAACAGGCCTCCCACCACAGGCTCCACATGACCACATTCAGCCTTTTAGGGAGAAGAGTGTATTTTCAAATCAGGGAAGGTTCTCATAGCCACTTAAGCCTATCAAAGGGCCTAGGGGCAGGGAAGATCTTCAGATTCCCATAACACCTCCCCTGGGAAGGAAGGTCAGGTCTGCAGCCTCTCCACTTCAACCCCCCCCCCCCCCAGCCAAAACCCTCCCCAGCTCTCCAGGTGGAACCAGAAGGGACATGGCCATGGAGCGAGAGACGACTGCAGGTGCCGCCTGATCAGAGGCTTGGCTTGAGACCTCCAGCGCTGCCCCCACGTGTCACCTGTCCTCTCTTGTCAGTCTCCCTGTCCAGCCCCCAGGGATCTATACCCCTCCCTTCTTGTTCTTGGTTCAGGCCAGGTTCCCATGTGGCTGGCCGGCCCTGTTCCCCGCTCTGGCTTGCCTGGTCTGGGGCTCCCTCCTTCCCTAGGCAGACCAGTGCACTCCAGTAAAGGAAGAACTGGCTATGATTAATTTCCTTTGTCATTTTGGGCATTTTGTGCATTTAATGACATTTTCCTGAGAAAAGGGTCCACAGCAGGGTTCTTGGGGAGTGAAGGATCCCTTGGTAAAGAGAGCAGCTCTGCCAGTGAGAGGGTCTGTGGGGATGTGGGAAGTAGATGCAGACAGGGCTCCTCTAGAGGGCCTAGATTTTTAGGGGAGGGCCCTGAAGGATCAGGAGGCAGCTGGGCAGTTCAGTGGTTAGTACAGTAGTTCAAATCCTGTCTCAATCTCTTTACCTGTGAAATGGGGCTAACAATGGCTCTGACACCACAATATTTCTAAAGCTTTTTGGGGCAAACTTTATGGTGCTATCAGTGCTGACTGGCATTCCTAATACTCTAATCCAGTTCTTTCCCCTTCGTTTTGCAGATGAGGACCTGAGGCTGGGACAGGTTATTGGGTTAGCCCAGGTCACACTGCCTGAGTTGGAAGAGTCCCTAGGAAGCATTCAGGCAGACACGCCTCCCTCTGTGCAGGAGAGCTAAGTGTAGATAACTAGCCAGGCTAGGATTCATTCCCTCCCACCCGCCATTGTTGCCTGGGCCACATCTGGCCTGCGTGGTGCTGCTGCTGGAGTGGGCATTGCTCGTTGCGGTGTGGCTGAGCACCAGGGCATGTTTACCAGATGGTTCTACCGCCACTGAGTATACCTTGACCAGAGTCAGAAACCAAGGGAAGGGGGCCCAGGCTGGAGGAGTCAAGAGGCTGTGGCCTGACTCTTCTCAGCTTCATCACCATCTTCCTAGAATAGCGAGGCCCGGGCTTGGAGTTGGTGTTAAAGGCGGTCCTTGGGCCAAGTTGAGTCTCTGGTCTAGTAGCCAGTCAGACCGTCCAAGGGCCCAGAATACATGAACTCACTAGGGAAGGAGGCCTGAGGTTATGTTTGCTCTTTCACGAGAGGCTGGAGGTGTGAGGGAGGGCTCTGAAGGAGGACTCTCACACCTTCCTTAGTGGTCTCCCTGGAAGACCAGTCTCACAGCAGTGGCTGCTCTAACCAGGTTCTCTCTCACCCTCTTCCTTTCTCTGTAGATGTGGAGGTTCTGTTTGGCCCGTGGGGGCCTAAGGCTCCTGAGTGGCCGACGTGGCTACAGCTACCAAAGTAATTATTACCCTGAGTACAAGCCCATCAAGAAAGTCATGGTGGCCAACCGAGGTGAGGTAAAGAGTCAGCTGCCTTCCCAGCCAGCCTGGCCTGGCCTGGGGACGGTGCCCATCTAGGTCACTCATATCTCCTACCCATTCTAGAGCAGGACCCAAATGTTTGCCTCTCACTTTTCCCAGGTGAGATAGCCATTCGAGTGTTCCGAGCCTGCACGGAGCTTGGCATCCGTACCGTGGCTGTGTACTCCGAGCAGGACACGGGGCAGATGCACCGGCAGAAGGCAGATGAGGCCTACCTCATTGGGCGTGGCCTTGCTCCAGTGCAGGCCTACCTGGATATCCCAGACATCATCAAGGTGGCCAAGGTAGGCGGAGCTGACAGGGCTAGGAGCTACCTTGCGGGGCTCAAAAGGGGCTCTCAGGGTTTGGCCAAATGCTTCCCTGCCCCCCTGGAACGACTGCCTTTCCCGGGCAGGAGAATGACGTTGACGCTATCCACCCGGGCTACGGGTTCTTGTCGGAACGCTCGGACTTTGCGCAGGCCTGCCACGATGCAGGGATCAAGTTCATTGGTCCCAGTCCTGAAGTGGTCCGCAAGATGGGGGACAAAGTGGAGGCGCGGGCCATTGCCATTGCTGCAGGTATGCGGCATCAGGAACCTGGGCCCGAGGGGGCGGTGGCGGGAGGATTGGCAGCCTTGCTGCTGCAGAGGTTCCATGCTGCTGTCTCTCAACAGGCGTCCCAGTGGTCCCAGGCACAGATCACCCCATCTCTTCCTTGCATGAGGCTCTTGAATTCTCCAACAGCTATGGCCTCCCAATTATCTTCAAAGCTGCCTATGGGGGTGGGGGGCGTGGCATGAGGGTCGTATACAACTTTGAGGTAAACAAGAGTTGGGGGCCAGGGGCAGAATTGGGGGAATCAGAGAGAGGCCTGTCCTTAATAGATCCCTCACAGCCAAGCCCCTCCCCAACAACCCTGACCCCAAAAGTGTGGTGTGCTGAGGGAAGAGCTGTAGGTGAACCCTAGAGGAAAGGCACTGGGGATGGCTTGTGTGACCTAGAAGCAGGAGGGATCCATCTCTGTCTTGCTCCAACTCTCCAGGAGCTGGAAGAGAATTTTAACCGAGCTTATTCTGAGGCCCTGGCTGCCTTTGGGAATGGGACACTGTTTGTGGAAAAATTCATTGAGAAGCCACGTCACATCGAAGTGCAAATTCTGGGTGAGTGACCCTTGCCTGGGCAGTGCCCTCTGACCCCATGAAGCCTTCTCTCAGGTGGCAGCACCTGGGAGCTGGGAGCAGTTGGGGGGGGGCTGAATCCCCTCCCCTTCCCAATATCATCCCTTCCCCTACAGTGTGGAAAGGAGAGCTCAGAGGCCTCTGCATGGGCTGGGGCCGCGGGGGGGTGGGGATCCCCGGGTTCCTTTGTGGAAGATCAACTCTGCTGAGGAGCCGCAGACTGGGGAGAATGAACCCGGGTCCCTGCCTCCTCCAGGGGACCAGTTTGGGAATGTTCTGCACCTCTATGAGCGGGATTGCTCCATCCAGCGGAGACACCAGAAGGTGGTGGAGATCGCCCCTGCTGCCCATTTGGATCCCCAGCTCCGGAGCCGCCTGACGACCGATTCGGTCAAGTTAGCCAAGCAGGTGCAGGGCTGGGGTGGAGTGGGGGAGGAAGGGACCAAGGGGGGCTACATGTCTAGGTGACAGCCAGAAGAAAAGGACTTCGGGGATCTTCTGGCTTTGGTGCAGTGGGGCTGGGGGCAGGTAAGAGCCAGAGAGAGCCGAGAGGGTCCTCAACTGCCGCTCCTCATCTTCCTCTCCCTCCTCCTTCTCTTCCTCCTCTCCCTTCTCCTCTTCCTCTTCTTCCTCCTCCTCCTCTCCCTCCTCCTCTTCTTCCTCATCTTCCTCCTCTTCTTCCACTCCCTCCTCCTCTTTTTCATCTTCCTCCTCTCCCTCCTCTTCCTCTCCCTCTTCCTCTTCTTCCTCCTCCTCCTCTCCCTCCTCCTCTTCCCCCTCATCTTCCTCCTCTTCTTCCACTCCCTCCTCCTCTTTTTCATCTTCCTCCTCTCCCTCCTCTTCCTCTCCCTCTTCCTCTTCTTCCTCCTCCTCCTCTCCCTCCTCCTCTTCCCCCTCCTCTTCCTCCTCCTCTTCCCCATCCTCTCCATCCTCTTCTTTCTCCTCTTCTTCCTCATCTTCCTCCTTTCCCTCCTTCTCTTCTTCCTCCTCTCCCTCCTCTTCTTCCTCCTCTCCCTCCTTCTCTCCCTCCTCTTCTTCCTTCTCTCCCTCTTCCTCTCCCTCCTCCTCATTCTCTGCTGCTCCTTTTCTGCCGCTGAAGTCATCCCCCAGCACCATGGATCCCAGCAGCTGATCCAATTTGCTTTCCCCTTTAACCCCTGGCATTAATAAGGCAGTAACCTCCTCTAAGCCCCCCATGGCCAAGCCTCCCTCACAGAGGCCACCCTTCCTCTCTGTCCTGCCCCCAGGAGCAGCTCTCCTTCTGGCCCAGTGGCCTGTGCTCGCAGACTCCTCCATATAGAGCTGGAAGGGTCCTCTCATCTTTGAAAGTCACCAGGGTGTAGGCGCCCAGACCAGCAGCACAAGGGGTGCTGGGTCCCAGTTCTTCTGACTCCTCAAAGGCCCCAGCTGGTAGAGCCTCCTCCCCTTCAGTGAGCTGGGTGGCCATCCCCCTCCCACAGCCTTTTCTCCTTCCTATTGAGCCCAGTGTGGAACTGGACTTACATCCTGGCAGGTCTGCTGATGCAAGGGGTGGTCCACCTCCTCCCTCCTCTGGCTGCCTGGGCCCCCCTCAGACAGTTTCCCCCCACCCTGCAGGTAGGCTACGAGAACGCAGGCACAGTGGAGTTCCTCGTAGACAAATACGGCAAACACTATTTCATTGAGGTCAATTCTCGGCTACAAGTAGAGCACACAGTCACTGAGGAGATTACCAAGTAAGTTTGGGGGTGGGTGAACAAGGCAGATGCCAAGGTGCCCCCTGGATAGAGTGGGCAGCCCCTGGAGCTGCTGTACAACCCCACTAAGATCAGACAGGCAGGCTTCAGAGAACAGTGTCCAGGCAGGTGGACACAGCTGGGGGAGGGAGGGATGCAAAGAGCTGTCCGGGATCCTCAGGTGCTGAAGAGCCCAGCCTCTGCAGAGCAAGGCCAGCTTTGGGAAAGGCCCTGGCCCTTTGTAACTCAGCCAGCCTTCTTCACAGGCCACGTCTCCAAGCCAGTGCAGAGGGAAGTTAGCACATGCCCTCTGGCCACAGGAGGTGACAGATCCCTCCCCAGAGTCCACTGTCCTTGTCCTTGTTTCACTGCATCTGTCCTAGGCAGCAGAATGAACAACCTTGACCTCCTTCCCAAGGGTCCCCTGGGTTGGGTCCCTGCCCTTCAGTGGGAGGAGGGCTCTTTGGAGGACTCGACTGATGGACACTAGGTCCTCATTTGGTGCAGGGCATCCTTCAGGCCCCCTGGTGTTCCCCCCATGACCTGGGCATAGCTGAGCAGCCTGGCAGTGTTGACAGAGGCACACAGATGGGGTGGGGGGGGAGGTGGTGGAGAGGTGTCATGAGGCGAGGGTGGGCACCAGCACATAGGTAGACCTTGGTATTTCACTGGCATTTCTCCAGCTGCTCCTCTCTCTGTAATTCACACTCCTCTGAGTATCTCCCACTGCCGTGGTGGGAGGCAGGAGATGGCAGGTGCCGATGTGGCTGAGGAGGCAGGCTCTGGGCCGTGGGGGCGGCAGGGTGTGATTCCCATACCCAGGGGGCCACAGCCCCTCCCCCAGCTTTGGTTCTGGTTCTGTCACTGATTCTTTCCTGTCTTGAGGCCTCAGTTTCCTCATCTGTAAAGTGAGAGGATTGGACCATCCCCCATGCAGGGGTAGTTTACTCCCCGGCCCTCACTCCACTTCTCTTTCTTGCAGCGTTGACCTCGTCCACGCCCAGATCCACGTAGCAGAGGGCCGGAGTCTGCCTGATATGGGCCTTCGGCAGGAGAACATCCGGATCAATGGTTGTGCCATCCAGTGTCGGGTCACCACGGAGGACCCCACCCGAGGCTTCCAGCCAGACACGGGCCGCATCGAGGTGAGGAGGACTGGTCTTGCTGCCAGGGCCCACCCTCTCCCCACTGTCCAAAGGGCCATAATGGGGACCCCAGGGGCCTTTCAGCATCACAGAGCCCTGCTCACTCAATTTTTTTACTGGACTGCCCTCCCTGGGGCTGGGGTCACATTGGGAGCCTATTGAGGAGGAAAGAGAGAGACCCCGTCCTAGGCCCCAGAGACCCTACTTCAGGCAGAAGAAAAAGCTTCCTCCTGGGCTGTGAACCCTGGAGGGAGGGGCATCTGCTCAGCACCCCCCAATCCCCTAGAAGCAGACCCCAGTGCAGAGCCGGCCAGACTCCTTGCAGATGTGCTGGCTTCTTTATTGAAAGAAAGTAAAACCAGCCCAAAGGCCCAGACTTGGCTGGGTTTGAGAGGGCCTGAGAAAATGCCTCTTCCTTTTGATTGCAGAGGTAGGGGGCAGTGGGTGCATAGTGTGGTGTACACTGGCAGAGACCAGGAACATGTTGGTTAGTTTTGCTGAATATGCTTTTTAATGTTTGTTATGAAAGATAGTTTCTGTGCAGGAGAGGAGCTGGACAGGGAAAGAGAATAATGGTGAAAAACAAATCGAAGAAATCCCTCCCTGCCCCCTGTGCCCTGCTCTGAGGCAGGCAGAGAGGCCGCTCCATCCCAGGCACCAGTGGCCTCTGAGCCGGGGTGCAGCAGATCACACTGAAGGTGTGCTGGCACATAGATGAGCCAGGGCCTACATGGCTAGACACAGGGGCTGCCCCGAAACCTGCCACCTCACTCTGGACAGCAGTGGTGCTTACTGCTCCCAGCTTCAGTTCTCAGCGTGAATGGTGGGGGGCCTGGCAGCGTGTGGGAGGCTGTGGGGAGCCTGGTGGCATGTGGGGGGCTGTGGGGAGTCCGGCTTCCAGAGCAGCAAAGCACAAATACCTGGCAGAAGCAGAACCAGGGAAATGATACTGGGAGGCTGGAGGTGAGATGGGGGCAAAGGAGCCAGGCTAGCCCTGGAGCCAGGCTGATGGAAGCCTCACCGATGACTCGGCACCACGGGGCCGGCTGGGTGGCCGTGGCTTCCTCCGTCCCTCAGAGCTCATTGCTCTGTCCAGCCGGCCCTCGGTGTGTGATTTCCTTTTCCCCTCAGAGGCCCTGAGGTATGGGTCCCTGGTTCTGCTTCCTCTCTTTCTGTCTCTCACCATGGCTAAGAATACCTCTGGATTCTGTGTGTCAGCGGAGCATCTGCCAACATCCTTTCTCTGACATCTCCCCTGTCTGGCCCAGCCCCTCGGGGAGGAGAGGAGGGTCTGCAAAGCAGGACCCCTGGGGCCTCTGAGCCAGGGGAGAGAAGGCAGGATCCCAGGGCGGGGAGGGGGGGATGGCCAGGAGGGAGCCCTGCTCTGCCTACTCTGACCTCAGCCCCAGGAGCCTGGCCATGGCCATCAGGCTGCACCCCTCCTCCTCCTCCTCGCCTGGTTCACCACAAAGTATTTTTAGCTGACAGCTTCTGTGCACAGTTGAGTGCTTACCCTTAAATATTTCATTAAGTTCCTCTTTATTGAACACAACAGGCCTCTGCCCCTGAAAGATGGCTCATGGTGCACTGGGCGCCTCCCTTGAGGGTCCTCCCTGGCTCATGCCTGTGCCTGCAGGTGTCCCACGTGCCTGTGGCTGCTCTGTCCCTTCCAGTCGAGCCCATCTCTGGCTTCTCTTCACTCACTGGCCCATAAGCCCCCTCTGCCGGACCGCAGACTCACATGGGCCATGGCCCTGCGCCAGCCGTCTCCGAGGTTGCTGCTTCAGATGCTCGTGCAGCCGTTTCTCCACCCGTCCACTTGTCCCACTCAGGCTCCCCCTTGTCTTTGTTCTTTCTCTCTGTCTCTTCCCTTTCTGCGTCCTTCCCTTTCCTTCTGTTTGCTGGTTTTCCTCTATCCCTTTGCCAGGAAGACACTGGAATGCAAAGGAAAGCACTCCCCCTTGGGAGTGCGAGGGCTGGGCTCATGGCCACCCCAGCCCCGGTAGCTGTGTGATGCTGGCTAAGCCACTTGGCCTCCTGGGCCTCAGCTTGCTCTTCTGTGGATGAAGGAGCCAGCCCTTTTCTGCGCCAAGTCTGTGGTCCCTTTCCTTCTGTAGGTAAAAATCACAAGTCACATTAATGGGATGCTCTGAGCTCAGCAAAACCCTAAACGTGCCTTTTCCCCTTTGGCCCAGCCGTGACTTTGTCAGCGAAGTGTCACTGCCCCCATTTCACAGAAGAGGAAAGAGAGACCAGAAGGGTGAAGTGACTGACCACCACCAGAATCACCAGCGATCTCTCACTTGTCCAGTCTCACGGCCTCCATCCTTCCTCCATCTCTGACCCCCTTCTGAGGCCTGTCTGCTGCATCATCAGCTGCGGCTGGTCTCCCACGCTCCTCTCCTTCCATTCCCTCTCTGTCTCTCTCTTCTCCTCTTCCTCCCCCTCCCTCCCTCTTCCTCTCCCTCTCCTCCCTGGGGGGGGGGTCATCTCTAGGCCAAGGATTCCCAGATCTCCAGCCGTCCTCTGTCCCAGGCTGGCATTTCCACTTGCCTTTCGAGCAGCTCTTAGTGTCTGTTCCATAGGCATCTCAGGCTTAACATGTGCAGAACAGCCCAATATCTTTTCCCTTACAGCCCTCCCTATTCCTGGCCTTTCCATTGCTTGTTCAAGTACCACAATCCTTCGGATCCCCCAGACTCAGAGCCTCAAGCCCTCCCCTCGCCCCACATGTTCAGGTGTCACCAGATCTTGCTTTCCCTTTCTTTCCCATACTCCCCTTTGTGTCTCCTGTGATGCAGCCCCTTCTCCCCCACCCCTGGACTGAAATGGTTGCTGTTAGGGGTGGGGTCTGCCTTCCACTGCACCCCCTCCTCCATTTAGGCCAGGTCTCAGCGCCCCCTTTGGCTGCCTCTCTCTTTCAGGATGCATTCAGAGCCCTCCATCCTATGGCCTTCTCTTCTTCCTCCAGTCCTTATACCTTGATCCAGCCCCTCAGGGCCCCTTGCTGCTTCTCCCATCTCTTGATTCCAGGGCTTCCTTAAAGGCCCCCCTGCTCAGATCTGCAGGAGGTCCTTCCTGCCCCTGTCCCCGTCCTCCCCCCACCCCCCGCAGCCTACCATGAGACCTCCTCCGATCTACCTGGTCTGTATCTTGTAGGAACAAAGTTTCCCATTTGCACGTGAGCTCCTCCAAAGCACAGGCTTTTGCTCTCTTTGTAGCCCTGGTACTTAGTCAGTGCCTGGCATGCGGTGAGAGCTTAACAAGTGCGTGGGTCCCATGGGCTTTCCCCATATCCCCCTCAGGAAGCCTTCTCTGAACCCCTCCCCTCCATCCAGAGGCTGTGGGCTCCTTGAGAGCAGTCGCTGGGTCTGGCCACTCTTTGTACTCACTAGCTGCGTGACTCTGGGCAAGTCACTTAACTTCTGTTTGCTTCCACTTGTTCAACTGTAAAATGGGTGTGCTTACAGCCCCTTCCTCCCAGGCACTGTGTGTCTCACACAAATGAGGAAGGGTCTGTAATGGGCCTAGTACTGCGTGTGGCGTGAGCGGGGTGGGCGCCACGAGCGCTCAGCTGGCAGATGGCGGCGACGGCACTCAGGAAGACCCGAACCCAGATCCTGCCTTAGACCCTCCACGGCCACACCCTCTGCTCGCCTCAGTTTCCTCCGTGAAGCCTTTTAGGGCTGTTGTGATGATCAGATGGGAGAATATTTGTAAAGTCCCCAGCACATAGTAGGTGCTTTGGAAATGCTCATTCTCTTCCCCCACCTGGTTACCCTGGTTACACCTGGAGAGGAGCGGGCACTTAGCATGTGGTCACTGACTGGCTGCTTGCCTTCAGCCCTGTGGTAGGGAGCCCCAGCCAGATGCACACCCGGCTCTCCCCCAGCCTCATCCTCACTCAGACACCTGCTTCAGCAGTTTCTTCCATCACCCCCTTCGTAGCCGGAAAGGGGGGTCATGTAGAGAGGTGTGTTGGGAAGGCAAAGGGGCAGACGCTCAGTATGGCTCACGTGGAGACGCAGTCTTTGTCTCCTGCCTCGGGAGTCCTTATCCTTTGCCCTTCTGACAAGCAGTAGGTGTTTTGCTCGTGCTCGCATCTGTGTCCGCACAGCATGCCTCAGTTGGTCTGTATTTCTTCCATGCCTCTGGAAGGGCACCGTGCATGTTGGACTGTGTGCCAGGCTTTTTCTTGGGAACTTCTTCTCCCAGGGAGGAGGAAGAGGAGGATATGCGGGGCTGGGCACCTGGGTTTGCTTGCAGAAATCAAGTTTCCAAGTGTGGTGAGCCAGAATGGAGCAGAATTAACCCTGAGGGCTCTGGAGCTCCCAGGTGCTCTTGGCTTCCTTCTACCGCTGACTTTGCCCTCCTTTCCCATCAGGTGTTCCGGAGTGGTGAGGGCATGGGCATCCGCTTGGACAATGCCTCAGCCTTCCAAGGCGCGCTCATCTCCCCCCACTATGACTCCCTCTTGGTCAAAGTCATTGCCCATGGTAAGGACCACCCCACAGCTGCCACCAAGATGAGTCGGGCACTGGCCGAGTTCAGAGTTCGAGGGGTAAAGGTGAGTGTTGCCAAGAGCCGCCTGTGCAGCTGCGTTTCTAGTGGGATCTTCGCGCTCCCGTGACCTAAGCCCAGTGGCTTAGGTCTGGCTGTCTCTTGGGGCTGCGTCGCTCGTCTCCCTTGCTAGACCGGAGCTGCGGCTCTGGCCAGGTCATGAGTCTGACTCCCAGGAGGTGTGGACCTGCCAGTCAGCCAGACTTGGCTCCGCTTCCCTGCCCCCTGGCCCCAGGGCTGCTGGCTCCTTGGCCGGCATTGTTGGGCAGGGCCTCCTGATGGCCTCTGTGGTACCACCCACCCCCACGTGCTGGGGGGTGGGGGGGCTGGCCTTTTCATGCTGCGGGCCTCCCGGGTGCCCACTGCCCTCAGTGGGGGTCTCCTCCCCCCACCTTGAGTTCATCTCCTGTGACCTGTTTTTCCTCCTAGGGAGGTAGGTCTTGGGGTGACATTACTGGCTCATCACCCTGGCGGCAGCTGAGGTCTCCCTTCTGCTGCTGTGCTGAGGGGTGCCTGACCACCCTTTTGGCACAGTATGCCCCTGAGGATGCTGGTGGCACCTAAGTCTCTTGCTGTTCTTGTCTCCATGGTCTCCCCACTACCACATGGCATGACAGCTTCCCCAGATCCTCCTCACCATCCATGCCATGCACAGGGCCAGGGAGCAGAGGGATTTTTTGTTTGCCCAAAGTCCTTGGAGAAAGTCATCCAGTCAGGGGCTAGGGGTGAGCCCGGCCACTGGGCTAAAATAGTCTGTGGCCAAAAATTGGCTGCCATGCCCAGGACACGAAGAGGAGAAGGCAAGGCCAGGCCAGGGCTGGTGGTCTCCACCTCCTAAATCTCTCTATGTCAGGAAGGCCCCCCTGGGGTGCCCCAGCCAGGCCTTGGAGGAGCATGCCAGCCCTGACCTTCTGCGTGCCCGAGCCTGGCTCAACCCTTAGCCCTGCGGTGTCTCGCTGCCCTTGCTGGGATACCAGCTGGGCCTTGTGTCGCTCCTCCAGCTGCCCATTCCCTGTCCCTCTGAAGCCCCGCCCGGTGACCAAAGAGCCCACGCTTTGGCCTCCTTTTCGTTCTCAGTTCCCTTGAAGGCCTTGCATGGTTTTTTTATCCTGTGCCAGCTGTTGCTGGGGTCCCTTTAGGCATGTTTGGCCTTGGGGACAGGAGATAGGAGAGTAGCAGCTAGATGTGTGTGTGCACAGGCACTTGGAGTTTGGGGTGGAAGCACCCAGCCTGATATGCTGGGCCTGGGCAGCCTGGAGCAGAGGATGGGCCAGGCCTGTTCCCTGGAGGGAGACAGCGCTGCCAGCCTGGACCCCAAGAGGCCTTTGCCTGCTGAGACTGGATGCTGCAGCTGAGCTACCCAGGGAAGGCAGGGGTTCCTTTCACTCCCAGACCTCCCTCTGACTTGAGCTGGAGTAAACTCCCAGGGGAATCAATGGCCCAGAACTCCCTTGGGTCCTGCGGTTGTGATGTGAATAGACAGGGAGCAGAGGTCAAGCAGGATGGGGCATTCTGGACAGGGCACATGCTGGCAGCCCTCCTTTCTGGGAGGCCTCGGTCTCGGCCAGCCCTGCAGCCTAAAATCCAGCCAGGCCGATTCCCAGAATCCAGCCCTTTTCAGCTGCCTGGTCTGCCCATCTTCCTTCCCAACATGATGAAACGAGAGACAAACTGAGGTGTCCCTGGCATTTTTATTAAGAATAAAAACAAGAATCCAGGATAATTCCCTGTAGCCCATTGCCCCACAGTGCTGAAGCACCTCTTATTTATGAGCTCCCTCCCCTCCCCCACATTCTAGAGTGGGAGACAGGATTAGGGAAAGGTGTTTCTTTTTCCCCAAATTACAAAGGGGGAACTGAGGTACAGAGAGTTAAAACTGGGATTGAAACCCAGAAATCCTGACTCCTCAGCCAAGGAGTGCTCTGTCCACTCCAGGCGCTGCTTCCCACAGGCGTCCAGGCCCTCTCCTCCAGAGAGCCCTGCTCTGATGGCTGCTGCCCCTGTCCCCAGAGACTAGGGTGCAGGAGGGAAGAGAGGCTTGGCCACTACTTGCTCTTCTCCCCATCCTTGATCCTCACACCACACTCTCTTCTAGCCGTTCTCCGCTGCCCCCTGCTGCCCCTCGGCACCCAGCCCCAAGTAACCCACCATGGACCGAATGACTCCTGCGCGTCCAGGCTCCCCCCAGGCGTCGGGCATAACCATAGCACCCGCCAGTCTCTCCCAAGTCCAGAGAGCAGCTACGTTGTGGGCGGGGTGGGGGACTCCGGGGAGGGTGAGGCTTTGGTCCCGGGCTGGGGCCTCCTCCGTTGGTCTGGGAGTGCACATGGCTGAGTTTGAGGGGGAGGCGGGCAGCCCCGGCCCCCCGGCCCCGAACCAGCAAGGCCACCGTGAAGACCAGTAAGGCGGCCACCAGAACCCCTCCCACAGCCACCGTCAGGGTTCCCCCGAGCACGTGGGCCTGTAAGGCGTGGCACAGGGGCATGGCCGGCAGTGTAGAGAAGTGGGCACAGCCCAGCAGCCTCGTAGCTGTTAGGTCAGAGGGCACAGCAGCAGGGGACAGGGCCAGGAGGCAGAGGTCATAGTCGGCTCCAGGGACCAGGTGCTTCAGGAGGAAGTGGCGGCTGGAAGCAGGGACTATCCTGTAGGGAAGGAGGAAGGTCAGTGGCACCGGGGCAGCCTGGCATCTGCAGCCCTGCTCTCTTGGGCCTACTGTGGTACCTGTCTTTTGGAGAGGTCTCCTCCCTGGCCCAGCCCACCCCAGGTATGCCCAAGTGTACTCCTCAGCAGCCCCTCAGATGTGTGCGTACACATGTGTATGTGGATATGTAGACACACGTGTATCGTAACATCTGTATGACGTATTTGTGCACGGGTGCACACGCAGCTAGGTGTGAGTGCACGGATAGATGTGTGGGGGGGACGTGAAGCATACAATAATATGGAGAGATGCAGGGATATTCCACGGCAGAGGCCGTGTATGTGTGTGAGAATGTGTGCGCGTGCACGTGTGTGCAAGTGAGTGTGCGCACAGCGGGGAGGGGGGCAGACGCCCTCAGCTCTAAGGCTGCACATGCAGAGACAGGGACAGTGCCAGGAAGGGAGTCCCAGAGCACTGCTCCACAGTCTCCCCTCCCACCTCCTTCCTGCCTGGCAGCACAGAGTTAAAGAGGGAGGGGCGGCGGGGAGCAGCTGTGCTGAGCAGGCTCGGCCTGGGTGCTCGCTCACCGGTAAATGAGGGTCTCGTCCTCACTGCTGTTGTACTGAATCTGGAACATCCAGACCGGCTCGCTGGGCCTGCCTGGCCCCCAGCTCACCAGGCCAGACGTGGCAGTCACCTCAGACACCTCGACCGTGGGCCCCATCTCCTGGGCGCCTTCCCCCTCAGCTGCAGTCCGGGCAGAGGCTGCGATATCGGAGGGGCCCGGCCGGCCCCCTGCCGCACTGCTGTTCCCACCATGGGGGAGGGCCAGCACCCGGAGCTCCACCTGCGCCGTGGCCTCTCCTGCTGCATTGGTGGCGATGCAGGTGTACTCTCCGGCATCTCCAGCTCCCGTCACCCCGATCTCCAGAGTCCCATTAGGGAAGGCCTGAGCCCGAGAGGAGTTTCCCACGAGTCTGTCGTCCGGCCCCACCCAGTGCATGGTGGGCATGGGGTCCCCGAGGGCTCGACACCGCAGCAGGGCCCGCTGGCCTTCCAGCACCCAGAGCCGCTGTGTGTGGCGGGCAATGAGAGGAGGCTCACAGGAGAACTCGCCCTCGGGCACCACCCAGAAGTAGCGCCCGGCCAGCCCTGGAGGGGAGGCGCATGTCTCCAAGTCGTCAGGCCGCGCCAGCCTCCGCAGCCACAGTAGCTCACAGTTGCAGTGCAGCGGGTTCCCCCCAAAGCTCAGCACCAAGGGGCTGGGGGAAGCAGCTGTGTCCAGCCCACGGGAGAAGATGGGGTCCGGGGCCAGGGTGGCCAGGCGATTAGAGGTGAGGTCGAGGCGGGACAGCTGGCCCAGCTGGGCAAAGGCTCCTGGGGGCAGCGCGTCGATGAGGTTGTGGTCCAGGTTGAGCGTGTGCAGGACCAGCATGGAGCCGATGCCGGCCCAAGGCACCTGCCGCAGGTTGTTGTAAGACAAGTCCAGGTCCTCCAGGCTTTCCAGGAAGTCGTCGAAGGCGCCGGGTGCGATGCTGCCCAGCTGGTTGCTGCTGAGGATGAGGTGCTGGAGGTTGATGGGGCCCCGGAGGCTGCCGGCCCCCAGCTCGGCCAGCCGGTTGCCGTCCAGGTGCAGGGAACGCAGGCTCTCCAGGTCCCCGAAAGAGCGGGCCCCGATGCGGTTGATGGCATTGCGGGAGAGAGTCAGGTCCACCAGGCCGGTCATGTTGCGGAAATCGGGGGGTCCCAGAGCCTGGATGAAGTTGTCGGCCAGCCGCAGCTCCACCGTGCGCCGGTCCACGTTGGGCGGCACGAAGAGCAGCCCTCGGTGGGTACAGAGCGTGCTGAGAGACTCAGAAAGGTTCTGGCAGGTACAGGGGAGGGGACAGCCTAAGGCCCCGCCAGCCAGCAGCAGCAGCAGGAGGGGGGAAGCCATGGTGAGCCCCCTGGAGTGGGAGGGTAGAAACAGGGCACCGGCGACGAGGCGTGCCCCAGCAGCCACAAGTCCCGTCCCTAGGGAGCAGAAGGTGTATGTGGGGTGGGGGCTGCTTCCCCTGCCTCACCCCCACCGTCAGAGCAAAGGGAAGTCCAGTGGTCAGGGCTGGCCGGGGCCTGCAGGGAGGAAAGGTTTGCTTGGGCTCCCCGGGGCTTAGCCTAGGGAACGGGCCCAGGTAACTTCCTTCCCAGGATACTTTTGGCATCCTAGACTGGGCTCGGCTCCTCCCCTGCCTTGGGGTGGTCAGGACCCCAACCCCCGCCCCCCCCCAACCCCCGCCCCGCGTCGGGCCTCCTCCCTCCTCCATCTCTCCGCCCTTTCCCCCCCCCCCCAGCCACCCGATCGCCCCTCCCCGCACCTGCCCCGCTCCGCCCCCGCCGCCCCTCACCTGCAGGGTCCTGGCGGGCGCCGCTGTTGCTCCTTGGGGTTCAGGGGCTGCGGCGGCTGCGGGCCGGGCGGGCCGGGCGGGCCCGGCTCCCCCCGGGGCCCCCGCGCCTCCTGCTCGGCCTCCCGCCGGAGCGGGGGCGGGGGCGAGCTCCGGAGCTGGCCGCCGCCCGCACGGCTCGGCCTGGGGTCCAGGCCCTCCCCATGGCGTGCGGGGCTGCGGCCCCGGACCCTGGCCCTGGCCTCCCGGCTCCGGCTCCGGCTCTGACTCTGCTCGGCTCGGGCGCGCGGGCGGGGGGCGCGGGCCGGGGGCGCGCGGCGCGGCCACGGAGCGCGCGCTCCGGGGGGGCGGGGACCGCACCGGGATCCACCCGTGCGGTGCCGTGCCGTGCTGTGCCTAGTCACCGCCGCCCGCTGTCACCTGGCCGCGAGGCCCCGCGCGATCGCGCCCCGCGCCCGCCGGTGCCGCGGCCGCTCCCGCGCTGGCCCTCGGCCTCCTCCCGCAGTCAGCCCCAGCGTCTGCCCGGGGCCCGGACAGCGGCGTCGGTGTGGGGGGCGACAGCAGCCCCCTGCATCACCCGGAGCCGCGTGCCACAGACACCCCCACACACTCACTCGAACTCCCACTCTGAAGGTCACGATTGTTCTGCATCACTGAGTCACGTGGTGGCACCGCACACGCATTCACACCAACACTGTCCTCCGTTCCCCAGACTTTGGTCTCCTTTCCCTGGCAAGGTGACACTCGGGGTGTGGCTTGACCCCCGACAGCCCCTTGCACACACCGAAAAAGGAGAATGCTGGGCCCACCTGCCCGCTTAGTCTTCCCTCCCGCCCCACTAGGCGGCCGAGGCTATTTCCTGTTTGTTGCAGCCCCAGAGAGGCTGAAGTGACCAATGAGTTCCAGGGTTACTTATGCGGCTGTGCGGAAGGGGGCCAGGTGTTCCTTAGGGATAGGAAAGGTCTTCCTCAGCTGCCTCCCATTGGGCTTCCCACCTCTGGTTTTACAGACTGTTGAGGAGGTGCTCGTTAGCTTGCTAGGCACCTGCGAAGTTCTGGCTTGGAAGGTGCCTGAGAATCTCGGTGGGGCAGGGTACGAGGCCAGAGAAGAGGGTGGCTGTGGTGCGGAGGCCCAGGAATGACCCGACTGGCCATCTGTCCAGACGGTGGGCCAGAGCTCCTTCTGTTTGGTTCTTCCTTTCTGAGGGATGAGCCACGGAATTCTGGGCAATCAGGCCTCTTCTTTAGGAGGCTTTGCCATAGCTTAATGCAGTCTGCAAGGGGAGGGTTTCCCAACCTCTGATGTCCCACTTCCATAAGGTACAAACACTAACGTGCGCTCTTGAGAAGGGTCCTTATAGCATCACGGAGACAAAATGCTTTGAAGGAATCTGCTGAGCTCTAAGCCTAGACCTGGGGCACCTTGTGGGTGAGACTTGGGGCCCCCAGAGCGGGCTCTTGTCTCCCTGCACCGGCTGCTCAGAGCTGGGGTCTGGCGCCCAGCTTCTTGTCTGTTCCCTTTGTATTTTCATCAGTTACAGGTGTGACTCTTCTCCACCGTAAACATTTTTAAATGATATTTTAAATAATCAAATATTTAAATAATATTTTAAATAATATTTCCCCCCAGTTATATATTTTGGTTTAAAATTTTTTTTTTAGTTCCCAGTTTCTTTCTTTCTCCCCTCCCAGAGAGGTCAGCAATGTGATGCGGGTCATATATGCAGTTGTGTAAAATGTTTCCATGTTAGTCATTTTGTGGAAGAAAACTCAAACTAAAGAAAAAGGAAGCGAAAAATAGTCTGCTTGCATCTACATTCAGACTCCGTCCATCCTTTCTCTGGAGGCGGAGAACGTTTTTCGTCATGAGCCCTTTGGGGTTGTCTTGTATCGTGGTATTGCTGAAAATAGCCAGGTCATTGACAGTTGATCCCCCTTGTCGCGTTGCTGTCACGGTATTCGAGATTCTCTGGGTCCTGCTCACTTCACTCTTCATCAGGTCTTGTAAGTCTTTCCAGGTTTTTCTGAAGTCTGCCCGCGCATCCTTTCACCCAGCACAGCAGTGTTCCATCACAACCACACACCACAACTTGGGCAGCCATTCCCCGATGGATTCTTGGCCACCACAAAAAAAAGAGCTGCTGTGAATATTTTTGTACATGAGGGTCCTTTTCCCTTTCTTTATCATCTCCTTGGGATAGACCTAGCAGTAGTATTGGGCTAGCGTGTTGGCTCATTTATGAAAAAAAAGGTCAATCATACTCTCAAGCGCCAAAGATCCCTGGTGGCGGTGGGCTCGCAGCATGCCCTTGGGAGAGCAGGTGGCTGGGGGTGGCAACTGTGGTTGACAATGGTAGAGAATGAATATTATAGTGGGAGGCTGGCTGTCTTACGATGAGGGTCTTAAGGTGTGTGACTCGGATCACCCGAGTCTTGGCCAAAGACACCAGTTTCCATATCCCCCGTGGGACAGAAGGGGAACCTACATCTTCACTGACCTGCGGGAGGAAGCGCAGTGAGCAGGGGTCACCATCAGCCTCAACTTGGAGCTTCGTTGACTGTCTGATTTAGTCTTAGGCTGCGTAAGTCTGGAGATTTCCCACACTGGCTGATTTCTGGATGAGGAAGCAGAGAAAGGGAACGATTTTGGCCCTAATTCAGCGCTCAGTTACTAATGCAAGAGAAGAATAATCGCTTTTCTCAGAGCATAGTTCAGAGTTGTTTTCACCTGTATTTCTCTAATCACTCATGATTTATAGTGATTTTCATATGACTAGAGATAGCTTTGATTTCTTCCTCTGAAAACTGCCTCTTCATCTCCTTTAACCATTTATCAATTAGGGAGTGACCTTTCACTCTATATTTTAGAAAACGAGGCCTTGATCAGAGACGCTTGGTGCAAAAAAAACTATTTCCCCCGTTTTCTACTTCCTCCTAATTTGGGTGCATTGGTTTTGTTTGTGCAAAAGCCTTTCAGCGTAGTCCCGATGATCCATTTTGCTGTTCACAATGCTCTCTGTCTCTTGTTTGATCCTAAATTCCTCCCTTCACCACAGATTTGACAGGTAAGCTATTCTTTGTTCTCCTTATTTGCTTATGGTATCACTCTGTGTCTAAATCAGCGGTTCTCAACCTGTGGGTCCTGACCCTTTTGGGGGTTGAACTACCCTTTTGCAGGAGTCGCCTAAGACCATGGGAAAAAATATTTCTGATGGTCTTAGGAAAGGAGACACGACTCCTCTGTCTCCAGGCAGGTCGCCCACATGCAGATATGCCCCAGTATTAAAGGGCCGAGGCCTTAGGAAGGCTGAGAACCGCTGCTCTAAATCACGGGCCCGCATTGACCCTGTCTTGGTGTACTGTGTGAGCTGTTGGTCTATACCTGGTTCCCACCACACCATTTTCCAGTTTTCCCAGCAGTTTTTGTCCCCAAAGTTCATCACACACTAGGTTCCTCGGTCGTTTGCTGTAATGAGTCAGGCGCCTGCTCTGCTCTGCCCTGGGTCCGATCCCAGGCCACACCGCAGGCCGCGCTCTTTTGTGTCTTGTTGTTGCTGTTCTGGACTTCTTGTTCTTTCAGATGAATTGTGTCATTTTTTTCCAACTCTAGCAGACAGTTTGGGCAGTTTGATTCGTGTGGCCCTTTGGTGAAGTAGATTAACTTAGGTAGAATTGTCATTTTTATTATATTGCTTCAGCCTACCTACCATAGACATTTTATGGACTTTTTTCCTTTTTGGAGGGGGAAAGGCAGGGTAATTGGGGTTAAGTGACTTGCCCAAGGTCACACGGCTAGCAAGTCTTAGGTGTCACCTCTTAGGTGAGGCCAATGCTCTATTCACTGCTCCACTGAGCTGCCCCTTATTTTATGGACTTCTAAAGAGATGAGTTTTTTAGTTCCAGCCTCTATCTGCATCACCACTTTGGGAGAGTGATACCCACACTTGATTTTTTTTCAATCTTTTGTTATTTTTTAAAATTCCATTTTTAAAATGTTCAGTTCCAAATTTTCTCCTCCACCTCTCCCCCATTCATCAAGAGGTATACATGAGAAGTCAAGCAAAACATTTCCATATTTGTTATGGTATTTAAAAGAAAAAGAAAAGGGAAAGCCAAGAAGAAAGAAAAACAGTGTGTTTCGCTCACTCTCCTTCTGGAGGTTGCTCACACAATTCATCGTGTCTCCCCTGGAGTTCTGGCAGATCATTGAGGTGATCAGAGATGCAGAGTGCTTCACAAGGTCTGTGTCATCTGTACCGGGATACGGCGCTCTCCCGGGTCTGCTCACGTCCCTCCACATCCATACAGACCCTCCCTGGCTTCCCTGTGACCATCCCTTTCATCCGTTCCTTTAGTGCAGTAGGGTCGTATCCTGTCACATTCACATACCATAACTTAGCCATTCCCCAAATGACCGACATCCCCTCCATTTCCAATTCCTTGTTCTGGTTTTGTTCCGTCTTCTTTCAGATGGAAATCTAGAGAATCGGTGCCTCCGTGTTTCATAGGAACATAATCTATAGTTGAGAGTAACCTAGTCCAGCCCCTGATTTTACTGATGAGGACCCAAGTTCTGGAGAGGCTGCCCAAGGCCATGCAGGGAAAACCAAATGGCTGGGCCTTCAGCTCAGCTTCTCAGACTGCAGACCCACGTATTTCCTGCCATCTCACTCTCTCTCTCTTTTTTTTTAAATTTAATAAATTATTTTATTTATTTTCTTGTTTACATCATTCATTTCCACCAGATTTTGAGTTATAAATTTTCCCCCGTCTTTCCCCCACCTACCACTCCCAAACAGCCATCCCACTCTAAAGCCCCTCCCCCGATCTGCTCTCTTTTATGCCTTCCTCCAGCGCCCCTCTAACTTTCTGGTAGGGCACGGAGGGGTCTCCCTACCCCAGTACCTGTATATCTTAATTCCCAGTCGCATGTAGTTAATGATAATAATTATATACACACACACATATACACACATACACACACACATACACACGTATATATTTCCTTCTTTTTTTTTTAACATTTGATTGTAGAGCTTTAAATTTTAGACTCCCTCGGTTCCTCCCTTGTCACCCACTCCCACTGGAAGGACAAGCAATTCGATACAGGCTGTGCATGTGTAGTTACACAAGACATCTCCACAGTGGACATATTGTGACAGTCTGATCATATGTCCCTCCTCCCCTTGTTCTGTTCTCTGCCCTGTCCCTGTCCCTTTCCTGAAGTGTGTGCTTCCAGCATCCCTCCCCCAGACCCTGCCCTCCCCTCCGTCATCCCCCCTCTCATCCGCATGCCCCGTGCTCTCCTGTGTGGCATGATGCCCAGTGTAGAGTTTATGTCGTTCCTTCCCTTAGCCAAATTCAACGAGAGTAAATGAGAGTAAAATTGTAGCAGTTATCCCTTGCCTCTTCTGTATGGGATGATTAACCCCATTTTGTCTCTCCCTGTCCCCTCTTGTTCCATCTCACTCTCTTAACTGACCTGTAGCGACTTTCCTGTTTTCAGGTGGCTTTTGGGCAGCACAGAATTCCTTTGTCCTTGGCTCTTCCGGTCATTGTCTTCTTTAGAGGCATTTCCCCTTTCTGGTCCAGTGTCCCAGGGACCTTGGTGGGCCCAGTGGTGGAGAAGTGCTGACTAGTGTCTTCTGGTTTTCATTCATTTATTATCCTCTTTACAGTTTTATTTTAAAATGTCATAGGAGTGATTTATTTTAACTGGGTCTCGCGTTAAACTCTACTCATTTTCTCCAGTTTTTCTGTTTTGCGAGGCACTTCTGCTCATGAATCTTTGCCATCCTGTTCCATCAGGCTTTGGAAACGAGCTTATCTTCTCAAGCACTGTTCCATCTCCCACCTTGGGGAGATCCAGTGTTTGCTGACTCCAGCAGCTCCAAGGCCTGTTTGGCCTCCTTGTTGTGCTGATTGAGCTGAGTTGGGCTGGGGCGGCCATGACCATGAGCAGCAGAGAAGGTCCATTTGGGGCTAAATGTAACAGGCCCAGGCACCCAAATGGATGATGATGCAGCAGCTGAGGAGGGTTGGAAGTGATGAAAATGGGGCAGGTCAGTGTTTCTTGGACCAGTGTCTGGGGGGCCTGGGGGGAACCCAAATCTGCCTCTGGAGGCTGGAAGAGGTGAGGAAAGGGGAGAGAATAGGCCAGGAGAACAAAGGTACCACTGTGGGGTGGGGGGAGGGTCCCCAGACTTCAGGGAGCTGCTGAGCTCACCCATTGTTGGTGAAAGGAGAAATGGCCCTCGTGTGGGGGCCTGAGGCTGCTTTCCTGCCTCTCTCTACCTCAGTCCCTCTGACAGACCTCAGCCCTTCCATTCTCCAGGCTGACTGGGGGGAGGGGCATCTGCTCTTGGCTGCCCCAGCAGGCTCCCCCTTGACCAAGCTGAGCCCCTGGTGCCTTCTGGTCTTTGTCAGGTACTGGACGAAACTGTGACTGGGAGAAATTGAGGATCTGGTGCCCCTGCTGTTCTCCTGGAGTCCCAGAATGCTGGTGCCCCATCCAGGCCTAAGAGACCCAGAGAGGCTGATAGCAAAGGCAGGAAGCCTGAGTCTGCTGTGGGCAGCTCACAGAATTTCTCTGTGCCTCAGTTTCCTTATCTGTAAAATAGTGATGATATTACCTGTAGTATTTGTGTGATTGGGTTGTGGGGGTAAAGGGGTTTGCAAACCGTTATTCTGTGTCCCAAATGGCTCCCAGCCTGTTCCTGACTGGCCATAACATGTCCCCAAGGCCTTGCAGAAGGTTCCTGTAGGGCAGCTGGCTCACTGCCCCTTGGTCTCCTCCCCAACCCCAGGGAAATGTGGCTTTTAGCTGGGCCTTCTGGAGAAATGTGCCTGCCCATCAGAATGGATTATGTCGATGATGAGGAGTTAGTGCTATTCACAGTTGCTATTGTTCCTTCCTCTGAGCAGCAGGGCAGCCAGACCAATTCTTGTGAACAGTGGGTATTTTAGGCCAGCAGCAGACCTGTCTGCATGCCAGCCTCTTTGGTTGCGCCCCAGAGGCTGCTGCGTCTTCCTGAGGGGGTCCCAGGGTCCCAGGCAGAGCTGGCCAGCGGCTTCAGCTGCTTCTCTTCCTCACATCCTGTCCCTCCACCTGTACTGTCCTGGTGACACCCTCCCACCTGCCTCTGTCCTGCAGACCAACATCCCCTTCCTGCAGAATGTTCTCAACAACCAGCAGTTCCTGGCGGGCACTGTGGATACCCAGTTCATCGACGAGAACCCTGAGCTCTTCCAGATGCGCCCTGTGCAAAACCGGGCCCAGAAGCTACTGCACTACTTGGGTCTGAGCCCCCTTGCCCCCCAGCATCCCTGTGGCATGCCCCTCACTCTGCTCTGTTTTAAGCTATCTCTGTTCAGCCCTCTGCTGTCCTCCCCCAAGCCGCAGAGGGAGTTCTCTGGGAGATAAGTGTGCCCCACCAACCCTGCTCCCCCATCCTCCTTCCCCAGATGCTCCCCAAGGCCTCTGTTCTGCTGATCCCCTTGAGCCCTCCCTGCCATCCTGATATCAGGCTTCTTCTCTTTGCTCAGGCCACGTTATGGTGAATGGTCCCCAGACTCCAATCCCTACCAAGGCTACCCCCAGCCCCATGGATCCCATCATCCCCCCCGTGCCCATGGGTGAGTCATTTGTCATCGGCCCAGCTGGGCTCCTACAGAGGCAGGAAGCATGGCATCCTTGAGGATTCTGACACCCTGTCTTCTCCCAGGCTCACCTCCAGCGGGCTTCAGAGACATCTTGCTGCGTGAGGGACCTGAGGGCTTTGCCCGAGCTGTGCGGAATCACAAGGGGCTGCTATTGATGGACACCACCTTCCGGGACGCCCACCAGTCCTTGCTGGCCACCCGAGTGCGGACCTATGACCTCAAGAAGATAGCCCCTTATGTCGCCCACAGTTTTAACAACCTCTTCAGTGTGGAGAATTGGGGGGGTAAGACTGTTGCAACCCACAGATGGGTCAGGGTCGGAGTGGGAGCTCACCAGCATGGAGTTGGGGCTTTATAAAGAGCGAGAGAATCTGCATCTTCAGGTACACCCCAACATTTCCTAGCTAGGAAGACAGATTTTGGCCCTGGTGTGTGCGCCCAGGCCGGTGCTAGGCGAGGCGGGTGAGACAAGAAAGGTGGATGACAGTGTCCCAGAGCTCAGAGATCTCCTGTGGTCAAGAGGAGAGTAACAACAGAAATTCAGTAAGCGCTGAGCAAGTGCCTGTGCCCAGGAGAGGTCTCCGGCTGGAGACGCATGAGCAGCAGGTGTTCCCAGAGAAGGGACTTCATGGAGGGGGAGGAGGGACCCTGCCTAAGAAAAGCCTAGGGGTAGGAGGGGCTCTGCCTCCAGCCCTTCAGCCTCCTTTCTCCCCCAGGAGCCACTTTTGACGTCTCAATGCGCTTCCTCTACGAGTGTCCTTGGCGGAGACTGCAGGAGCTCCGGGAGCTCATCCCCAACATCCCCTTCCAAATGCTGTTGCGGGGTGCCAACGCTGTGGGCTACACCAACTACCCCGACAATGTGGTCTCCAAGTGAGCACCCCCGCCCCTCCCCAGAAACAGGCTGCCCCGAGAGGCCACGAGGCTGAATGAGAGCTGCCCCCAAAGTCCCTGGGCCCACTGCCTGTGGAGGAAGGTCCTGTGGGGGACCCATCCCTCAGACCCCAGACCCCAGCACGGCACAGCCAGCCTCTGGCCCTGATTCAGGTAGGGCCTTGCTGGCTCAGGCCTCCTCGCCAAGCACATCCCCGTCCCAGCCCCGCCACGCAGGCAGCTGTGCCTGGCAGGGGGGATGTTGGCATTGGGAGGATGGGGGGTGGGCAGGGAGCCGGCCCAAGGATCTGTGGTGGACCACAGGAGATCCTGGTCCAGCGGCACCCGAGCCTCCTCACAGGCTGCCCTCCCTAGGTTCTGCGAGGTAGCCAAGGAAAACGGCATGGATGTCTTCCGCATCTTCGACTCCCTCAATTATCTGCCCAACCTGCTGCTGGGCATCGAGGCGGTGGGCAACGCCGGGGGCGTGGTGGAGGCTGCCATCTCCTACACGGGCGATGTGGCCGATCCTACGCGCACCAAGTACTCCCTGCGGTACTATATGGACTTGGCAGAGCAGCTGGTGCGGGCCGGGACCCACATCCTCTGCATCAAGGTGGCCAAGACCGCCCCCTCCCTTCCTCCCCCGCTTTTTCCTTCCTCTTCCTCCCCTTCTTCCTTCCTCTTCCCCCCTTCCTCCTTCTTCCCCCCTTTCTTTCTCCTCCCCCTTCTTCCTTCCTCCCCCCTCTTTTCCTTCCTCCTTTCCTCCCCCCTTCTTCCTTTTCCCCCCC
>CM053601.1:189083552-189103653 GCA_028646575.1 Pseudocheirus occidentalis | reverse complement strand
AGACCGCTTTCCAGACATTCCCCTGCACATCCACACTCATGACACAGCTGGCTCAGGTGTGGCCAGCATGCTAGCTTGTGCCGAGGCAGGGGCCGACGTGGTCGACGTGGCGGTCGACTCCATGTCAGGAATTACTTCCCAGCCAAGCATGGGAGCCGTGGTGGCCTGCACCAAGGAGACCCCTCTGGACACAGGTAGAGGCTCAGGCCCCCAAGTGGGGTCCTGCCTCAACCAGCTCCTGCAGACCCTCCAAATGGTGGGGGAAGGGGGCACACAGCCTCTGGAGTGCAGGAGGGGCCAAGGGCGGCTCACAGCTCCTCACCCCTGCTTTTCTAGGGGTGCCTCTGGAGCGGGTATTTGACTACAGTGAATACTGGGAGGTGGCCCGGGGCTTGTACGCGCCCTTTGACTGCACAGCCACCATGAAGTCTGGTAACTCGGATGTCTATGAGAACGAGATCCCCGGAGGCCAGTACACAAACCTGCACTTCCAGGCCCATAGCATGGGGCTGGGGTCCAAGTTCAAGGAAGTCAAGAAGGCGTATGTGGAGGCCAACCAGATGCTGGGGGACCTCATCAAGGTGAGGAGTGCTACTAGCCCCTGAGCCTCGCCTCATTCCTGGGGAGCCTCAGCCCAGTCTTTGAGCAGAAGGAGCCTTGGAGGAGGGCAGAGCACTGGGCACCATGGGTCAGATCCAGCAGAGCTGGGGAGGGAAGGGGAAGCAGATGGGAAAGGGCTCAGGAAGAGTGGCCAGGCTTCTCCCGTGGTTAACTAGCACTCAAGTTTGCAAAGTGCTTTGCACTGTGAAGTCAGGCACCTCCATTTTACAGATGAGGAAATAACTGAGGCAGAATGGCTGGCACAGGGCCCACACAACTAAAGTGTCTGAAGAAAGAGGCCTTGGAGGCCCTTCCGAGAGCCTCCGGGAAGCTGGGATGGTGGGGCTGACTTGGGGAGAAGAGTGAGGTGTAGGGCACCTCCACCCTGGAGACTACTGCTCCTCCCAAGGACCTGCATCGTTGCTTGGAAGGGGCCCCCAAGTCTGGGCAGAGTCTGTGTGTCCTGCCCTCATTCCCTGCTCCCCCGCCCCAGGTGACACCTTCTTCCAAGATCGTGGGGGACCTGGCCCAGTTTATGGTTCAGAACGGACTGAGCCGGGCTGAAGCTGAGGAGGGGGCTGAGGAGCTGTCCTTCCCACGCTCAGTGGTGGAGTTCTTGCAGGGATACATTGGTATACCCCATGGAGGCTTCCCCGAGCCCTTCCGAACTAAGGTGCATAGGGCAGAGTTGGGGGGGCGGGAGGAAGCTGGGGGGAAGCGAGGGCACCCCCACTGACTGACTGAGCCATCACTGGGTGGCCTCCTCCCTCCCCCAGGTCCTGAAGGATCTGCCCCGGGTAGAGGGCCGACCGGGGGCCTCGCTGCCCCCCCTAGACTTGGGCGCACTAGAGAAGGAGCTGGAGGAGCGCCATGGTGAGGATATCACCCCGGAGGACGTACTTTCATCTGCCATGTACCCAGATGTCTTCCAACAATTCAAGGATTTCACAAACACATTTGGGCCCCTGGAATGCCTCGATACCCGCCTCTTCTTGCAAGGGCCCAAAATCGCTGAAGAGTTTGAGGTAAGCGGGAGGGTTGCCGTGGGACCCCATAGCCACGGCCCCACCCTCTTTGCCCTGACCCTCTTCTCCTACAGGTGGAGCTGGAACGGGGCAAAACCCTGCACATTAAGGCCCTGGCCATGGGAGCCCTGAACAGGGCTGGCCAGAGGCAGGTGTTCTTTGAGCTCAACGGCCAGGTGCGCTCCATCCTTGTCAAAGACACCCAGGCCATGAAGGTAGGGGTCCCGGGGTGGGGGCACAGGGCTCTCGGCCTGGGGGAGTGGGGTAGTACGCAGGGCCGTCAGCAGCCTGGCTCTCCCACTTTCTCCTGCAGGAGATGCATTTCCATCCCAAGGCCCTGAAGGATGTCAAGGGCCAGATCGGGGCTCCAATGCCTGGCAAGGTGATTGACATCAAGGTGAAAGCAGGGGAAAAGGTGACCAAGGGGCAGCCACTGTGTGTGCTGAGCGCCATGAAGATGGAGACCGTGGTGACGTCGCCCACAGAGGGCACCATCAGCAAGGTTCACGTGACCCGGGACATGACCCTGGAGGGGGATGACCTCATCTTGGAGATCGAGTGACCCCCATCCACCCTCATCCCCAGTGCCTTAGCATTGGAGGCTTACTCTCCCCCACGTTCTTAGTAGATGCTGCTGCTGCTGCCTGGGAGCCCCAGGCCACGGGAAAGGGCAGCTCACCCAGCCACTGTGGCTGCCCCGGGACCAGCTGCTCATGGCCACCTCTGCCTTCCCCTTCCCAAACTGCCCATCGTGTCCTGCCATGTGCAGGATGCATTTCTTTGCCAAATTGGTGCCCTCTCCAGGGAATTGGGGGTCCAGGCCAGGAAGGTCAGGGGGATGAGACCTCCTCATTTCAGCCTTGACAGACTCAAACACTCAATAAAGCAGATTGTCATCTCCTTGCTGCCTGGTCCTTTGCTCTCCAGGTTAATGTCAGGGTTCTGGATCTCACAAGAAACAAGACCAGTGACATCCATGGCTGGGCTGGGACCAGTGCTAAGGGATAGCCCCAGAGACAAAGGGGGGGGTTTGGTTGAGGCCTCGGGGAACCCCAAGAACCAGCCTCACATTTTACAAAGACAGCCCAGAGGAATGACAGAGGGGCCTTCAAACCCACACAGCCACGGGGCAAGAGAGCCAATGGCAGCAGGGGGAGAAGCTCTGGCCCAAGGACAAGACTCCTATGGGGCCTCCCTTGCTCAGTGACCTGGGCTTCTGCTCCCAGGGATGTTGTCCAAGGGTTTGTGTCCCACAGTGTGTCTGGAGGTGTAAAGTATGGGGAGCTGTGGACTCTGGGAGTAAGTCCATGTCCCGAGGACATCCATCAGCCCTCTGAGCTCACTTGCATCTGAGCAACCCCCAGTGTAGGCACCCTAGAAAAGCAGCCAGGCATCCATGTCCTCTTTGGGGGCTGGTAGCCTGATGCAGGGCCTCACGTCTGCCCCATAGGCTGGGCAGCCCCTCCATTGTGGTTTTCCCAAGAACTTCAAGCTGCCCTTTTTCCTCATAACCACCTCCCAGATGGGCTGAACAGACTGACCCTCACTGAATATAGATTTACTAACTGGGATGGACCCTGGAGATTGACTCCAAAACCCTCTTACAGATGAGAAAACTGAATCACTGAGCTGAAGTGATAAAAGTCAGAAAGTGTCTAAGACAGGTCCAAGTCCAGCCCCAGCTCTGTGTGGTGCAGGAGCAGCAGAAGATGGGCCTGGGGGTGCAGCTCTAACCAGGTCCAGCTTTCCTGAGCTAGGGATGGCTTGGCCCAAGGACTCCAGAGCCCAGGAGTTTCCCCCAGAACAAGATGGAAGGCATGGCTGGGAGCGGCCCTTAGCTCTGGGCTGTTTCAAGGGAGCCCCGCCCTGTGCTCCCAGCTGAACAAGTGTCCACAGCAGGAGTCAGGGAGGGCAGCCTTAGGGGCCCAGCACACAGTAGATGCACAAAACAGGCTGAGGTGGCCATTCCAATATTTGGCCCCATGTCAGAGGAGGCCACAGGGTTTTTTCCCGGCCCAGCTGCCAAAGGTCAGCCCCGACTCTTAAGTTACCCAAGTTAAAACTCTTTTTAATATCTGAATACAAAGTCTGATGCAAAAAGAGGAGAAAACCCCAGGAGGCCAGAGGGACTGCTCTTCCCATCCCCCAAGCAGCCTCCTCAAGGCGCAGGAGCAGCACAGTGCAGGAGGGGCTGTTGGCTCCAAGGGAGCCTGGGATCCCAACCACCTTCCTCTCAGTCCTTGGGGTTCAACAAGCTCTGGCTTCTAGCTCCCCTACTCAAATTCCTGAGATCTCAGGGACCCCAGCTTGCCCTCTGCCCCCCATTTCTCTAGTGAGGGGCTGGAAAGCCCATGAGAGTCTGTAGAGAGGGAGCAGAGGTCAGGAGCACAGTGGGGTGGCTGAATCCCGGGTTCGGTCCAGGAGCAGGCAGAGAGGGAGGCTGCTATACAGTCTGGGCTCTGTGAGGGGCTGCAGCAAGAGCAGGAAGAGCCCCACCCCCAAGGCATAGCCCAGCAGCAGCGGGCACCTCTGGGGGTGCTCCAGGGCTGCACACACTGCAGGAAAGCCCATGTAGTTGCAGAAAGAGTGGCAGAGGACCGGTCCAATCAGGTGTCCTATGGAGGGGAACAGCCAGGGTTCAGCAGAGCAGGCCTGGGTGCCTCCCCCCACCCCAGGGGTGCACCCACCTGTGCGAATGAAGAGGAATGCAGTATAGGCCCCGAAGACTGCGGTGTAAGAGAACTGGAAGGCTGTGGAGAGGGGCTCGGGTCAGCAGCCAGCGGTCAGCAACCAGCAGCCCGCCAGCCGCCTCACCCCTCCCCTGTGTCCCTTGCCCCCAGTCTCACCAGCCGACAAAAAGATGCTGCCCACGCTGCCCTGGCGGAATCGCAGCTGCTCAATCACGTGGTGGAAGTGGGCTGCAAGGGAAGGGGCGACTTGGGGAGCCCCGGCCGGCGGCCCCCACCCCCCGCCGGGCCCTCCCTCCTGGCCGGCCAGGGAGCTCACCGACGCCGAAGAAGAGAGGGCAGGTGAAGACGGCGGGGCCCAAGCCGGTGCAGGGGGCCAGCATGGGCAGCATGCAGGCCCGGAACACCAGCTCCTCCGTCAGGGGGGCGATCACCTGGTTCCGCAGCCAGCGCATGTCTGTCAGGCACCGGGCCCAGGCCTGGGGGGCTGGCCGAGGGCAAGGGGTCAGCCGCGCCCTGGGGGTCCCCGTGCGCCCCCCCTTTGGGGGACCCGCTGTTCGATAGGGTAAAGCCAGCTGCTCTTGATTGAAAACAAGCACTGGCGTCCCCATTCCACAGAAGAGAAAATTGAGGCCAGCCCACAAACTCACTCGCCCAAGGTTCCACAACCAGCCACAGTAAGGCCCAAGCCACAAGGAACAACGGGGAAACCGTGGCTAGAGAGGGCTCCCCCCGCCCCTCGGGCGGCCCCAGACTCACCCAGGGCCACTTTCAGCATGCTGGCCAAGTCCCAGGGGCAGTCCATGGAGAGCTGCATGAGGGGGCCCAGGAACAGGATCTGAAGGGACAGGGGGGCTCAGCGAGGGGGGGGGGCCACACCCCGGCCCCCGCCCTCCCCCCTGTCGGGGACGCACCATGGTCAACAGCAGCGGCAGCAACGCGGCGGGAAAGATGCCCTCCAGCCTGACGCCCATCAGGGTGAGCAGGGGTATGCCTGGCTGAGCCCCAAAAAGAAGGGCGTTAGGCGGGCCCCGCCCCCGGAGGCCGGGCCCCGTCCCCTGCCTCTCGATCCCGCCCCCGCGGGCCCCGCCCCCCCCGGACCTGGAGGCCGGTGAGCTCCCTCCAGAGCAGCACGCAGAGAGGGGAGAGGCTGGACACCACGAGGACGCTGGTGAACCTCCGCTTGATGACCTCGGGGTGGTCCCTGGGGAGGGGGAGGTTAGTGTGCGCAGCCTCTGAGCCCCGCCCCCTGTCGGGCGGATCCCGCCTCTGCAGCCCTGCCGTCAGTTCCGGCCCCGTCCCGGAAGTGTCGTCAGGCCCCGCCCCCGTCAGCACCAGCACCGGCCCCTGCTCCGGAAGCCCAGTGTCGCAGCCCCGCCCCGCCCGCGCAGGGCCCGCCCCCCCTCCCCGCGCCGCACCTGGGCAGTTCGCTCTTCCACACGTAAAGGCTGCCCACGTAGGAGCAGGCGAGGCTGAGGCAGCAGCACACGGACACCCAGCAGCACAGGCCGGGACCCGCGCCGTTCAGCGCCGCCGACTCGGGCTCCGGCTCCGGCGCGGACACCGACAGCAGTCGCAGAGCGTCGCCACCCGGCGCCGCCATCGCGCTCTGCACCCGGAGCCGCCGAGTCCGGCGCGGCGCGCACCAATGACGCGCACCCGGCGACCGCTCCGGAGGCTCCAGCAGGGCCCCCGGGACGCGCAGCGTAACGTCCCGACGTCACACGGAGCCGCGCCTCTGCGCCCCTCGGGCCCCGCCTCCTCCTCGCCCGGGCCCCGCCCCGCTCCGGCTTCCGCCCCACCCCCGCGGGCTTCTAGACCCGCCCCTTCCCTGGCCCGGCCCCGCCCCCGCCTGGCTCGGGCCCCGCCCGCGCGCTCTGCGGCCCCGCGCCGCCCCCGGTCCCCGCCCGACTCGGACTCGGACTCGGACACGGACTCCGACGTCGACTCGGACTTCGACCTGGAGTACTACCTAGCCCCGCCCCCCTTCCCGCCCCCCAGCCCCTCGTCCCTGCGGCTGCGGCCCATCCGCTCGGCGGCTCCGTCCCCGCCCCCACAGTCCTCCAACCCCCAGTTCAGCGTCCACCGCCTGCTGCCCCTGCCCGCCCCCCGCTCCCCTCTCTCTCCGGGCCTGCCCCCCTCGCCCCCCGACTCCCCGCCCGCCCCCACCTTCCTCTGGCCCCGCCTGCGCATCCCGCGCCCGCGCTCCCCGACCACGGACCGGCGCAGCGACTGAGAGGCGCGGCTGGGCTTCTAGACCCGGTTGCCTTTATTGGAAGAAGCGGGGCTGGGGGCTGCCCCCCGTGGCTCCGGCCGGGCCGGCGCTCAGCCACTCGGCTAGGTTGGACACCTCCTGCAGCCACAGCGTGTCCTAGGAAGAGGAGGAGGCGGGACAGGCTGCCTGTCGCGGGTGGGGTCTGACCCGACCTGCCCTCCCCTCCAGCCGCCTGGAACCCCGACCTTCACCTCCCCCCCCCCCCCAGAGCCCGGTTACCTGCCCGCGGGTGGCCCTGGTCTGGGAGCAGGGAGGGCTCGGTCCGAGAGAGCGCTGGGTGGCTTCCCCAAGGCTGGCCGCCGGGGCCTTCCTCACCACACCCCCTGCTTGGCAGCACTTCTTGGGCCTCGGAGCCCCTCCTGGACAGCAACTCTCTGGAAAAGACCCGAGCCCTCAGCCTATTTGGGGCCAGGCACGTGGAGCAGCATGCCCTCCCCCCTCGTACCTGTTCAGGGGCTCCTCAGCGCCCCGCCCCCGTCCTTGTAGTCAGCCTTCCCACTTAAAAGGGTCTATCGATCTCCACCCAAATGTGGCCCATTCTTCACGGTCTGGATTCAGTCTCCGTCCAGCTATTACAGCCTGTATTGATCTCCCAATTTCTGAATTTCTCCAACAGACCTTTTTAAATCTCTCTGCTATGTCAAAAGCTCCATGCTGGGGCCGACAGATTTTTATATAGATGAGAAACTTTCTGGACCACGACAGATTTGTGTTTTTCTGCAGCTGCAGGTGGTAAGAGCTGAGCTGGAAGGGGGGGGGGGACGCGGGGACCTTGAGAGATATGTTAGCCCTTCTTCCTTCCTGGAGGCCAGCTCTCCATCCACTGTGGCAGTGGGGAGACTGAAGGAAATCCAGGCAGTCCTCAGGGAGCTTACATCATGAATGGCCCCTACAGGCCCATGCTACCACTGGTACCTGGAGAGATAGGATTTGAAGGGTGGGAGAAGAAAGGCTTCTGGGAGAGGCCCAGCTGACACTGAAAACCAGGGATTAGGAGGAGGGAGCACTTACAGGCTGGGGGTGAGAGCCGAGGTGGGAGAGGAAGTGAGGCTACAGAAAGGTAGAGCTGGGGTGCCGGTGGGGGGGTAAAGCTCTAGCCCACAGATGTGACCCTCCTACCATCACTGAGTAACTGATTCAGGGGTACACATTTACATTCCCACCCAATATAAATCGATACCTGTAAAATAGATAATTCATATTACAAAGCACTTTCTGCCATATAAAACATACTTGTGATTGATGCTTTTCAATAGTAACACCCCTTGATGAATTTAAAATATTGGCCTGACACCAGACTTTTGGAAGTGCATGGGTTGCACCAGTAACGGAGCCACACTCGGTATGCTGTTCAGGTGACTAGGAGTCTGGGACGTCAAACAGGAGACCACCCACCCAACCTGCAGCTCATTAGCACCAACTGGACTCAAGAGATTGTACGTCTAATTATCTGTGGCTGTGGTCTTGGACACTTTGTGTGTTAGGGCAACACCTGTGCTAATACCAGCCACAAAGGTCAAGGTGGTATTGGCCCAGGATGCTGCAGCCAAGAGGACATCTGGCCGGGCTGCAAACAGGGCCAGCACAGCCTTCCCTACTTCTGGACAAGCTTCCTACTGCTGCATGCCACGAAGACTTATTTGGGACTTTGGGGAGGCTAGCTACAAAGTAGTGAGTGAGTGTGTGTGTCCGTCACCTGGCAGAGACTCTTGTAGGCCCTTGTCCCCATCTTCTCTCTCTGTGCTGGTTGGCTCAGGAAGCAGCTGGTCAGAGTCAAAAACCCCAAGTGAGTTTAGCAGCAACAAGACACAGCCCCGTTAGAGGGATTTACTTCTAAAGAAGCTGTGAGGTGAAATAGCCACCTCATAAAACTGGAATGCCTTCCTTCCCCTTTGAAGCCCAGCTGGAGCTCTGCCTCTTCAGGAAACCTCTGTTCCCTCACCAGGCAGCCAGGCAGCTGTCCCTTCAGCACCTCTTTTGGGCCTGCTCAGCCTGCTGGACGTGGATATCTGAGAACCTCCAGTCAGAGGCGTCCGGCTACACCTGTTCAATCCCAGAGGCCCTGTACCTTGCACCAACTGTGGGGATTGTGGAAGGGTCACTGGACTGGGACTTAGGAGATCCTTGGGTTTGAACTGTCTATGACACTGTGACCAGCTCTCTGAGCTTTTATCTGCAAAATGTACCTTAGTCATGAGGACTCAATGAGGTCAGGTAAATAAAAGTACTCTGGAAGCCTTGGTGTACTACAGCTCCCTTGTTGGCCATGCTGCCATCTGTGGTTTCTGTAGAGGGGAGGCCACAAGGCCTGGACACGGCCCTCACACTGGCCTGACTGATGCATACTCTTGGCCTCTGTCTTTGCTGACCCTGTCATACCGCACTAAGGTTGCGTGATAGCACCTCATGCCAGGCAGCGATTTGGTTGAGTCCCAGCTCTTGTAGCATTCCAGGGATGAAGGCCCACCCCTGGAAAGGCACAGATGGGGTTGGTCTTATTCTTCCATTCTATGATTCTGAAGGAGGGAGACAAAAGAGGCAGCCTGTGCCAGGCAAGGGAGTTAAACCTCTGCCCCCAGCCTCTGTCTCCATCTCTCTTCAGACCCTGATGGGGACAAACCAGGGCCTGAGCCCAAGAGCCTTGGTGGAACTGGGCCTCCAGCCCAGGGCCTGTGTCCTGGGATCATCCTGGGGAGACAGCCCGAACCTGCTCCTGCAGGGGCTGCAGCCACAGCGAGTGGGGACCCAGAAAGGAAGGTTGTGACCCCCTAAGTCCTTGGACCCATCTGTGGCTCAGCATCAGGAGCTGTGGTGATTTTATCAGTGGAAATTCTATCAAAGAAGTGGCCTGACACTGGCTTGGCTGCTGCTGTTCCCCAACAGCCGTGGCAGCTATGTGGCCTTCCCCACTGAAATGGTCAGGTACCATCTGACTTTTCTAGCTATGTCCCCAGCCTTTAGCCCAGGACTGTGCCCACAGTAAGCACTTCAATGCTTTTCCCATCCATACCAGCTCTCTTCTAGGCCTCTGTCTTAACCACCTGCCTTTGACTCTACAGTCCTGACACCCTCTATCTCTGATTCTCTTCTACAAGGCTCCTCTCCTGAGCAGCCTCCTTCCCTGCTGGAAGGACTGAGGGATTCATGCCTGAGTTCTTCTTCCTCCAGTAAAGTCCTTCCACTATGCTCAGTGAGATAGCAGACATGGTGTGGAGCCCAAGCCAGGGTTCTGCAAGCTTCTTTGGGCCTGACTCTGGCTCAAAGAGAGATCACAAGAGCGCAGGTCAGCACAATGTCCACATGGCAAAGTTTCTCCTGCTTTGTCGGGGGCAGCAGCCATACCTATGACCTCCCAGCTCTTCGGATGCACTAGAAAGTACACCTGTTATTTGTCATTAATAGAGTTCCCAATCCTAGCCCTTGCTGGTCAGAGAAGCCAGAAAGAAGCAAAGGAATTCTCGACTCGGAGCTGCAGTTCTGAGACGAAGCCACTGGGTGTCGCTCTTTCACTATGAGAAGCCAGCATGTGCGTGACCTTTGCTGCTGTCCAGCAGGTTCAGAAGGCACTCTCAGCCCTATCATCGTAGCAGCTGGCTGAGATGCCCGCCACCCCTCCCTGTCCTCTCCATTAGCGCCCCCCAGCCCCGGGCCTTCCAAAGCTCTGCTCCAGCAGAGGCAGGGGCAGCCACCTGCATACTCACTCTCTTTGGGTCACAGGGAGAGTGATGGAGAAGCCGTGGGGACAGTGTGTGCTGGAAGGCTTGGTGCAGGCTCCTCCTGAATTCCTGGGTGTCGGCTGCCTAAGGGACCAAATGTGCAGAATCAGTGAGTGTCTCGGTTTGAAGGGGCCCTAGAGACCATAATGTCCAGGTGGTAAACTGAGGCGCAGGGGCCTTCTGCGTGCAGCAGACCAGTGTGGGCACTGCTCATCTCTGCTCCCCCATATCACCAGACTCCTTTGCATCATCCCATGCCCATCCTCCCTTGGTCCTGGCAGTGGCTGACATGTCTCCAATCTTCAGCCTCACCTGGGCACCCTGGCTGCTCCCACTTTCCCTGCTGCCTCAGTTCCTCACCCCCAGCTCACTTCTGGACCCTTCACACCCAGCCCTGCCCTGAGGGATGGGGAGCAGCTCCTGGTCACCAAGCCAGTGGCCTCTTCTCTTTACCCTGGCTGCCCATCTTGTCCAGCAGATTGCCCCTCCAACCTTCAGGGTCCTTCTTCCCTGCTGCCTGCCAACATGCCTTACAAGGCCCCCCAGCAGCCCCCCAGGCTCTCACCCACACCCCCTCTTCCTTCATAGCAGAGCTCCCAGAGCACCAGCCTCCTGCTCTGTCCCCTGCAGCCTCTGCGGGTCCCTCTGCTCCATCACTCAGCTGACGCAGCCCCTCCATCCCCAGTTACTGGCAGTCTCTTCCCAGCCCTCACTGCTCCTCCTGGGCTGGGACACTGCTCTCTCTCGGCTCCATCTATCTGGCCATTCCTTCTAGGACCCCCGGTTGGCTGATCACCCAGATCAAGTCCCCTCCCTGTGAGTGTGCCCCACAATTCTGCCCTCACTCCTCCCCAACAGCCTTCTCTGCCCATCACTCTCAAATCGACATACCCAGGCCTAGTGTTTCTCCTGATAGGAAAAACAATAGTTCACATTTCTACAGTACTTTAAAGTTAAGTTTTGTCTCATTCGGTTCTCACAGCCCTGGGAGGGAGGGGTGCCCTCACCCCCATCTTACAGAGGCTCACAGCCCAAGGAAGCCAGCTTGAAACGCCTCCAAGGAGGCGCAGCTGCAGGGACAGCAGGGTCACAGAAGGGAAGGGGCTGCTAGGGAGGAGAAGGGCAAGGTCCCAGACAAGAGATCCCTGGGCACAGGGAGGGGGCAGACTTTGTAAAGATGGTGGACGAGGTCAGGAAACAGAGAGGGCTCTTGCCGTGGCCTGCAGGAAAAGCCAGAGGAGAGAGGAGCCTCCTGGGGAGAGGCAATTGTGAGCCTGAGCAGGAGCAGGGAGAGGGATGGGGAAGGAAGAAGGACTGAGGAGCTCCTGGGTCTACCCCATTCACCATGGACCCTGATGGCAGGTCCTGAGGTGAGACCAGCTGCTCAGGGAAAGGGCCAGGCCAAGGGGCTGGAGCCTGAGAAGGCAAGCCTTGGAGCAGTCTGAGGGGACTGGGCCAGACAATCCAAGAGGGATGAGTAAGAGGATTTTTCTGCCCTAGAGAGGGCCTATGAATTGGCATCTTCCTTCAAAGCTCAGCTCTAGGGGCTACCTCCTCCAGGAAGTCCTCCCTCAGCCTCCCTATGTAAAATGACTGTACTTGTATTTACTTATCTCTGTGCAGGTCAAGCAGACTAGAAGCCCCATGAGGGTAGGACCACCAGCCTGTGTCTGGCACCCAGTGAGCACAGAAAAGAGGCTTGCTAAGTTGAATTCTCACTACACGTGACTTGAGAAGGGGACAAGCTTCAGCTGTAACCCGAGAAACAGTGGGAAATGCTGGTGGGGGCGGGGGAGACAGAGATGCAGAGAAAGACAGAGAGACACAGAAACAAACAGAAAAAGAGGGAGAAGAGACAGATGAGTGAATAATGAGGGGGAGCAAGGCAAGAGCCCAGCCCCCCCATCTGGCTGGGGGTGATCAAGGCCAGTGAGAAGGAGCAGGGCCTGGGCCTCCCACCAAGCTCCCCCAGCCCCTCTGTCCTGGCAGAAATCCTCCTCATCTTGCTTGAAGGCCAAAGGTCTATGCCAAAGGCACCATACACACACACACACACACACACACTCACACACATTCATATACACATACACACACACTCACAGACACACACACACACACACACACACACACTGACCAGGTGGATGAACAGCCACTTGGTCCCAGGCTAAGGCTGTCCCCCTTTTCCTCTCAGAGTCACATGAGTGACTCTAAGTAATTTCAGCAAACGCCTTCCCCTGAGCCTTGGCATCTGCCCATCCCTATGCCATGGCCTTGCTTGTTGTTGCAGCTGTTTTGGGGGTGGCCTTGTTGATGAAGGCCCTGGGAGCAGGCTGCCACCTGCTTCAGACCTGACTACCGGAAGTACCTGGGGTGGAATTTCCTGTGTTTTGTCTTTGTATCCCCAGTCCTCCCCCCTAACCCCAGTGCCCAGCACAGTGCTTCCTAACTGGCCAACTAGGACGTGGAGGGCTCCTCTGCCTAGCCTGGGGTCACACAGTCAGTCCACAAGGTACATGACATTCACCACACTGCCCCAAATGCTGAGGGGCTGTGAGGATGAAAGATCCATGTTAAAGCCCTAAGAAATAAAAGCCTGGACTACTGGGCCTAGAAGGAGCTTTATGGGGCTACCAAGTACAACTCCCTCATTGTATAGATGAAGACACTGAGACCCAAGAGGGAAGTGACTCAGCCAACGTCCTACTGTGTGGTAAGGAGCGTCAGAGCCAGGACTAGAACCTAAGGCACCCTCCAGGATCCTATAGCCAAGATGACACTTTCCAGCTAACCTGAAAGGCCTGGAGACAAAGTGTCCGGAAGCTGCTGCAGGTGCTGCCAGTCACGATGCTGAGGATGGAGCTGACCGCCACTGGGATGGACGCCTGCAATTTCTGTTGGGCCTAAAGAGCATAGGAATAAGGGGAGAGGGTCACTGGTATCATGACAGCCCCCTCCCCAAGAGGACTCCATGAGGCTGGGCAAAAAAAGAAACATCCACTCAATGTGGGACGTTCTAAAGAGATGGGGAAATTTCAAGGAATCCTAGAAAACTTTCTGCCTCAGCTAACAGCCTTGTTGACAAAGACTCGGAACAACAAGAACTTTCAGAAACAAAAATCTGTCAGTTTTTGCCACTTGAGGGCTCTTTTTTTTTTTTTTGCCCTGCCCATTGATGAAATGAGAGAAATCAAGCAAGTGAGTTAGTGATGAGAAAGAGAAATGGAGAAATGGAGAAAACTTGGTGAGACAGAAGGACAAACAGCAACTCCTAGGGAGAGGTCAATGGCATGTAGTGTGCATGTGTGTGTGTATGTGTGCCATGGGTGTGTACATGGGTATGGGTGTGTGTGTGTGTGTGTGTGTGTGTGTGTGTGTGTACTGGCACATGTGGGCACACCTGGGGGGTGCACTGAGTTCATCAGTCCCTCCGTTCAAGGCTGTGCTAACTATCACGGCTCCAGCCAAGGGGAACTGTAGAATGTTCTGGAGTGGGGGTGGGGAGGGGAGGGAGGGACAGGGCCCAGTAAAGTTCAAAGGGAGAGGGGAGGCAGGTAGGGGTGGGGTTCAGTTCCTCCCAGCCAGAGGGGAGAGGGGAAAGGAAAGGGGGAGGGGGAAGGGACCTGAAGCCAAGGGAAACCATTTCCTTCACCTACCTTGACTACCTGGTGGTGCTGCCCCAAGGCCTGGTCCACAGCCATCTGCACAGTGCCCTGGACCAGGCTACGGTTCTCCAGTAGGATGCTGTTAAGATGAGTTAGAAGCAAAGACTGCATCCCTAAAGGGAGAGAGGAGATGAATAGCTCTGACCTAGGAAGAGACATTCATTCACTTATTCAACAGACATTTTTTAAGCTTTGCTGATGTCTTTGGCTTTCCTACCAATCAATCCCCAATATATTGTGCCCCCTCCCTAGTGAATCCAGTTAAGTAAAACCATCCAACACAGAAATGAGGTCTGAGTATACGTGACACAGCGTACCCATAGCCCCCCCACCTTTCTACATGGCCCTGGCCTGATCATTACCATTCCCCAATGTTGCCCTATCTGAGGCCTGTCTTCAACTGTGGGACTGACGTCCTGGGCAGATCAGCTTCCTGCATCTGCTCCCCTCACTCACTCCAACCCCGTCCTCCCACATGTCTACCAATCTGCCATCTTGGAGTGCAATTGCTCCCATCAGCTGTTTGGCTGTTGCCCTGCTAGCGAACACTCTTTACCACCGAGGGAGAGGAAGGGAATCAGCATTTGTTTAGCACTTACTAATCTTATATAACTGATTCTTCAAGGCAGATGCTATTAATATCCTCATTTTAATGTTGAAGAAAAGTTAAACAGAGTTTAAATGACTTGCCCAGGGTCCTTCAGCTAGCCAAAATCTGAGGCCAGATAGCTCTGGGCCTTCCTAGGGCAGGTGGCTCTGGGCCTGGAGTTCGGCCCATCTTCCTGAGTTCAAATCCAGACTCAGACACTTCCTAGCTGTGTGACCCTGGGCGAGTCACTTCACCCTGTTGGCCTCAAGGCACTCACAGGTTAATACTTGAGACCACGATTAGGCCACTCGGACAAGAAATATCCATGATCAGCTGGGTACAAGCAACAGAAGGCAGACACCATGTTCTGGAGGACCCAGAGAGGCTTTTTTTAGAAGGCGGCAAAGGGACTAAAAGGAGACCAGGGACTTCAGGAGGCAGAGAGGAAGAGGCATGAATTAAACCTGAAGAAAGCAGCAGCAGAATCCCAGAGAACATAAATCAGAGTCCCCAAGGCCCCAGGATTCACCCAGAAGTGCAAAGAGACTGTCCCTAAGACAAAGTTCCAATTCAGAAACTGGGGCCCCCAAATAAAGAGCTATTATAGTGCCAAGGACAGCCAGGACACAAATCCAGAAGAAGAGGATAACTCAAAAACATCTACAGGAAAAGACTCAAAGGAAAGCAGAGCTTAGGCATGAGACCACCTAGAATTTCTGAAGACATGAAGCAGGAGTTAAAAAATGGTTTTTTTCTCAACTAAAGGAGAGTGTTAGAAGAAAAATGAATGAGAGCAATGGAAGAAAGAATAGGAAAGGGAATTAATAGCTTGTCATGGAAACTGAAAATTAGAACGAACCAAACAGATGACCATGAGACAACAGTGTTGTTGTTCTTGACTCCTGCATGAATTGGACTGAAGTGAGGCAGAGTTGCACAAAGCTGTCAGGCTCGCTCTCTCCTCCTGAGTCCTCAAAGTCCAGTGGGAGGACAAAAGTCAGGACAACTGGTGATGGCGCGGGATTCGGTGGATAACCTTGGCATCTTTAATGCCTGTCCAAGCTCTAAGTGCTCCACAGAGTCTGTTTCAGCCGCCTCCATGGCCATTGGAACAGACTTCTTGTCTCCGCATTCCACCAGGGGAAGTCTTCACATGCTGGGGGTAGACACCCCCCTAACTCAATGATGGATCTGAGGCTTGTTGGTAATCCTCAATCTGGTTTAGCCCTTCTGCTGAGACAGTTTTAGTAGGGTGTGGCCATTGTACATGTTACAGCTTCACAATGAGACAATAAATACTAAAACAAAGTCAAAAGACTAAAAAAATAGAATAAAGTATATCTTTTATAAAAAAAAATTGGTGTGGAAAACAGACCAAAGAAAGATCATTTGAGAATCACTGGACTACATGAAAGCCATGATCAAAAAAAAGTCCTGGATATTGTATTTCAAGATATAATGAAAGAAAATTCCCTATATCCATAAGAACCAGAGGGCAAAGTTAAAAACAGAATCTCTTGGTCACTTCCTGAAAGGAATCCAAATGAAAACTCCCAGGAACATCACAGCCAAAATCCAAAGCTTCCAGGTCAAAGAAAAACCACCGCAAGCAGCCAGAAAGAAAGAATTCAAGTCCCAAGGAGCCACAGTCAGGATCCCATGAGATCTAGGAGCTACCATGACAAAGAAGTGGAAAGCTTAGAATACTGTATTCCAGAAGGCAAAGCCAAGAATAACATATTCAGCAAAACTGAATATAACATAACAGGGGGGAAAATAGGCTTTTAATGAAATAGAGGACTTCCAGTCATTCTTGATGGAAAGATCAGTTGAGTAGAAACTCTGAGTCAAGAAAAACAGAAAAAGGAGAATATAGGTGAGCAATCAGAAAGACGACGTATTTAGATCCTCGTGGACTCTTGAGATGATACAAGTCTCTCCTCAGAACTTTAATGTCCTCAGGAAACAGAAAGCTAAACAACGCAAAGAGTCTGAGAACAGTTTTGTTGTTTTCTTTCCATCTACAGTGTACACATATTGGCCTGCTGGCTCATCAATGAAAGAAAGAGCAGATCAAAGAGCTGAGCACGCAACTAAAGCAAACTAGAAAACCAACAAATTTGAAACTCGTAATTAAACACCAGAAGAAAGATTCTGAAAATAAAAGCAAAGATGAACAAAATCCCCAACTAAACAAATGAAGCTAGGAGCTGTTAACAAAAAAGACAAAAACAATAAAACAGATAAATCATTAGCAGAAAATCAAATCACCATTATGAACAAGGTAAAGTCACAACCACTGAGGAAGAAACAGTAGCCATTATGAGGTGGCCTTTCACCCAACCATATGCCTGTAAAACAAATGATCTTAATGGAATGGATGAATACTCACAAAAATATAAATTGCCTAGATTAACAGAACAAAAAATGCCATTTTTCAATAACCCTATCCTAGAAAAAGAAACTAAACAAGCCATAAATGAACTCTCAAAGGGGAAAAAGAAAACTCAGGGGTAGCTGGATTTACAAACAAATTCTTGTTATTCAATTGTGTCTAGCTCTTCATGACCCTGTGGACCGTAGCATGCCACGCTTTCCTTGGGGTTTTCTTGGAAAAGATACTAAACAAACTCTATTAAACATTAAAAGAACAATTAACTCCAAAACAACAGAAACTTCTTGGAAAAAATAGGGAAACAAGGAAGAGGGCTCTACCAAATTCCTTCTATGATACAGTCTTTTTTAAAATTTTATTTTAAATCTCTCTCCCCTTCCAGTGCCTCCCCCACCTACTGAGAAGTCAAGAAATATGATCCCCATTTGTACATATGAAGTCATGCAAAACATATTTCCACATTAGCTTGTGAGAAGAAAAAAACAAGAAAAATAAAGTGAAGGAAAGCATCTGAGTGCATCAGTTCTCTCTCTGCAGCTGGACATTTTTCGCGAGTCCTTTGGAATTGTTGTGGGTCACTACACTGATCAGAGGAGCTAAGTCCTTCACAGCCGATTGTTGTTGCTACATACAATGATCTCCTGGTTCTGCTGATTTCACTTTGCATCAGCTCACAAAGTAAATTTTCTCAGGTCTTTCTGAACCCATCTTTTTCATTATTTCTTACAGCACAGTTGTTAGTTTTCCTTCACAATCATATACCACAATTTGTTCATCCATTCCCCAACTGATGAATATTCCCTCAGTTTCCAATTCTTTGCTACCATTAAAAGAGTGCTATAAATATTTTTGTAGATATAGGCCCTTTTCCTTTTTCTTTCATCTCTTTGTTGTATAGACCTAGCCTGTGCACAGTTTTATAGCCTACAAATATAGTCATAATTCCTAAACTACGAAGGGTTAAAAAAGAAAGAAAATTATTGACCAATCTCCCTAATAAATATTGATGCAAAAATTTTAAATAAAATATTGGCAAGCAGACTACAGCAATATATCACAAAGACCACACAATATGACTAGGCTAGATTTGTATCAAGAATGCAGGACTGGTTCAATATTGGGAAAATTATAAACATCAATTATATTAACAGATATGGGAAAAGTTTTTTTGACAAAATATAACACTCATTCCCATTAAAACTTCAGAGAGCTTAGGAATAAATGGAGTTCTCCTTAAAATAAGTAGTATCTATCTAAAATCCAGAACAAGCATTAAATGTGAAGGGGATAAGTTAGAAGCTTATTTTCCAGTAAGATCAGGAGTGAAAGCAAGAATGTCTATCATCCCCATCATATTTTTATACCAGAAATGCTAGCTATAGCAATAAAACAAGAAGAAAAAATTGAGGGAATAAGCATAAACAATGAGGAAACAAAACTATTCTTTGCAGATTATATGATAGCTCACATAGAGAAACTTAGAGAGTCAACAAAAAAATGAATAAAAATAAGTAAAAATTTTGGTAAAGTTGCAGGATATAAAATAAACTCACACAAATAATCAGTATTTCTGATTATTGCCAAACAAAATCCAGAAGGAAAAGAGAGAGAGAAATTCCACTTAAAATTTCTATAGACAGGAGTCTACCTTCTAAGACACAAAAACCATACAAACTTAATTATAAAACACCCCATACAGATAAAGACGTCTAAATAATTGGAGAAATGCTCATTTCTCATCGCTAGGCTAAACCAATATCATAGAAACGGCAACACTACCAAATTTAATCTATTTATTTAGCCATACTAATTCAATGGGCAGCCAGGCGGCAGAGCGGATAGAGTACCAGGCCTAGAGTCAGAAGACCCATCATCCTGAGTTAAAATCTGGCCTCAGATATTGACTAACCGTATGACCTTGGGCAAGTCATTAAACCCTATTTGCCTCCATTTCCTCATCTGTAAAATAAGCTGGAGAAGAAAATAGAAGACTCTTGTAGTATCTTTTCCAAGACAACCCTAAACAGGGTCATGATGAATTAGACACGATAGAGACAAATGAACAATAACAACAACCAGTTTAATACCAAAAGATGACTTTCGGGAGCTAGAAAAAAATGACAGAATTCATTCGGTGGAACAAAAGACGGAGAACATCAAGTGACATAATGAAAGACAACGGGAAGGAAGGGGCCTGACGGCGCTCTGCTCCACACCGCACTACTAGGCCGCCTCTGTGAGGACAGCTCCGTGCTGGGTAAGAAACAGGCAGGGCCATCAATGCAACGGTCACATCACGACTCATAACAGCAGCAACGTGACAGTGAGGAAGCAGCGACCAGAACCATGTTCTGGCTGGGGCGGGGAGGGTCACCGCGACGTGAGGAGCCGTGTCAAAGGGCCGCAGCCTCAGGAAGGTCGAGAACCCCTGGCCTAGATGCACAACAGAGACATGGAAACGAGCGCAGCATCCCAGTGTTTGGTCAACCCATTGCAGAAAAGTTCCTCTGATAATGATCTCGTTTCTAAGATATACAGGGGACTGAGCCAATTTCACAAGAGTAAGAGTCATTCCCCAACTAATAAATGATTGAGCGATATGAATAGGCAGTTTTGAGATGAAAAATGCAAGCTCTCAATGGCCGTACCAAAAAATGCTCTAAATCACTAATAATTTAAGAAATACAAATTAAAACAACTTTGAGGTACCACCTCATATCCATCAGATTGGTCAAGTTAATAAAAAAGCAAATGACAAATGCTAGAGAAGCTCTGGGAAAACAGGTACTTTAATGCACTATGGGTAAAGCTTGAAACTGGACTGTCCTGGACAGCAATATGGAACCAGGCCTAAAAAACTATTAAGCTGTGCATGTCCTTTGACCCAGCAATACCACCAGGTCTATTTACCAGAGATCAAAGATAGCTCAAATGGTACCCAGATGTACAAAAATATTTATAGCCGCTCTTTTTGTGATGGTAAAGAATTGGAAAGTAAAGGGATGGCCACCCCTCGGGGGAATGGCTGAGCAAGTTCTGGCATATGAATGTCATGGAATGCTATTGTGGTATAATAGATGATGAAGAGGATGGTTTTTTTTTTAAATTCAGTTTTTATTTGTTTTCTTGTTTACATTATTCATTTTCATTAC
>CM053601.1:189050867-189083052 GCA_028646575.1 Pseudocheirus occidentalis | reverse complement strand
TCTGGATTTGTGTGAGTCTGAGAGTCCTAGACTTTCCTAGACTTTGTCTGGGCTCGTATTTTCTGGGTGTTTAGGGTGGCGGTGTGGGAGCTGCGGGACCTTGCTGCTTCTACGCCGCCATCTTGGCTCCGCCCCCGAAGAGGATGGTTTCAGAGAAACCTGGGAAGACCCATACTACACGATGCGGGGTGAAATGAGCAGAACCAGCAAAACAAGCTGTACGGTAACCACAAGGCTGTAAAGTCAGCCAAACTCTGAAAGGGGGAGGAGATTAAATATTCATACGGAGCCTACAAAGGATCAGGCACCACATACTTCACAAACCCAGTCTCATTTAATCCTTATAGCCACGGTGCGAGGGAGGCACTGCTATTCTCATCTGACATTTGAGGAAACTGAGGCAAGCAGAGGTGAAGTGACTTGCACAGGATCACACAACTAGTGAGTGTCTGGGACGGAATTTGAACTCAGGTCTCCCTGACTCCAGGGTCAGAGTGTTTTCAAAGTGTTTTAAAATTTTTATTAACTCCTGTAAACAAAGTGACCGATCCCCAACCCCAAAGGGCTGATGGAAAAGCCTGCCGCCCGCCTCCAGACAGAAAGAGAGCTGCCGGACTCAGCTTGAAGCTCGTTCTCTTCTCTCTTTCTCTTGGAGGGAGGGGGCAGGGGCAGGGGCAGAGGCAGGGCTAATGTTTTGCATGACTATATCTGTGTATAATGGATTCCGTTTTTCTTGTTCTGTTTTTCTTGCCTTCTCAATGGGTGGATAAGGAAGAAGGGAGAGAATTTGGAACAGAAAATAAAACAAAACTAAACTTCTACAAAGCAAGTGAGTCAGGGGAGCGCTGGGGCAGGGGCAGAGACAGGCAGCCTGTACCACAAGGTGGTGAGGGCGGGTGGGGAAGGCCAGCCAGCAGAGCAGGGGCTGGAGTGCCTGGTGAGGAGGCGAGGAGGGGACGCACCATCTCTGGCACTTAGCAGTACAGAGCCTGGCATCTATTGGGTGCTGGATAAATGTTTGCTGATTGGCTAATGGACAGGGTGAGGAGCCCTCTCCTACTTTCAGGGCCCCAAGAGTCCTGGTATTTCCTGAAGCATGTAAGCCCAAGAACTCACTCTCCAGGTATCTGTACTGGCCTGAGACTGGACACGCCCTTCTCCTCTCCTCAGAGCAAAGCTTTATGGTTTGCTTCAGGAGCCCTTGTGTGACTTGTGGAGTCCATCATCCCCTGGCTCTAATCATGCAGACAGCTAAATATTATCATAGGTCTGGAAATGACCCGAGTGAACAGTGCTCCCAGAACCACAGAAACTCCGAGTTGTCAGGGACCTCAGAGTCTCCCCCAAGCCCTCATTTTATAGAGAAGGAAACCGAAGGCCACACAACCACTAGGCTACAGCAGGGCTCCACGTCTAGCATTCTTTACATGGCACTATGTGGCACAGCCTGTGTCTGAAGGTTGCTTGGCCACAGCCTCAGGCAGGCTCAGCAGCAGGAGAAACACTGGCTGACTGCAGTATCTCTGATCTCATCCAATGGGGATCCTCCCTCCACAACATGGATCCCAAACTCCTCTGAGACTGAGCAGAACATCTCTGAGCGTTGCTGATGGTGGCTGTGGCAACTTTGGCAAGGCTGGTCAAAATCTGTCACAGGCCTATATACCTGAAACCTTTCTAGCTTCAGAGGAGAAGATAAAAGTCAGAAGAAATCTATGAGGTCAATGAGCTGGCCTCTCTTATTCTGCTGACTAGGAAATGGATGTCTAAAGGGGCTAGCTCACCTCCCCAGGGTAACACAGGCTGTAAGCGGCTAAGACAGGATTTGAACACAGGTCTTCCAGTCAGCAAGCTCTCTGCCAGACACTGTTCTAAGTGCTGGCAACCCCCATTCCCAAGAGCTCATAGTCCATCGGGGACGGGGGGAGAGCTGGGCTGGAGGTGGAGGGAGAGAGACGACACACTGAGTGTGCACAAATGGAGAGTGTCTGAGGGAGGGCACTGAGATGGGGGGGGGCCGCTATGCACCTAGGCTGCCTCTGCCACTGGCATTGGAGGCCTGGTAGTGGGGCTTCACAGGATGCTGCAAAGCTGGGCTGCTAGCTAGATAGCAGAGGGAGTAGATAGACTTGGGAATACACAGGCACTTAGGTAACGAGGCAAAGAGAATTCTTTTTCAAAATGCTAGAGCAAAGTTCGTTTGATTCACTTTGCCATGCTGACCATGCTGCAGAATCCTTACACCGCTGCTGGCTGAAGCCTTTGTCATGAATGGACAGTTCTGATCTCTTCCACCTACCCCAGGCCTCCGTCAGCTGAGCGGGGAATCCTCTGTGGAAATCCACCATGAGAAACAGCAGCAGAGCTTGTTCCTCCGGGTCCTGGGGCTGGCTCCTCTCATGGGACTCAATCCAATAACTCACATCGGGAAGCACTAAATCTAAAGAATGAGATATTAGGGGACACTGTAAGATAAGCTTTCAAATATTTCAGGGCTAAAAAGTCTGCCCCAGCAACGAAACCTACACTGAACGGGGAACAGAAATATAGAGGCAAGTCAGCTTCCTTTCTAGTTTCCACATGTATAAAATAAAGTCAACACCTGCCTAGCAGAATCCATGGAAAACAACAAAGTCACTCGCCACAGAAAACTGGGAAAACATGATGTGGTTATGATGGCTCAGGCCCCTGGAATAGAGCCAGAAAAGCCGAAAATCCTTAGTCTACAGGATCCTACCCAAGGCTCTTGGCCCTGAGCACCAGTATCGGGTGGGATCAGAAAACCTTTCCCAAAGCAGTTTAGGTCCTAAGGACTGAATAAGTTCCAGGCTCACTACCAGACAATGCGGAGCAGCCCACAGACTGGAAAAGGGTGGAAAACGGAAAAGTTTGAAAACAAAAATTAAAGCAGAAAAGAGAAAAGCCCCTGGGATCTGCCTATTTGATCTCTTTGTCATTAACCCCTTCTGCTCCTCCGAGAAGTAGAGAACCACCCACCGCTCTCTGGAGGCCTGCTGTCTTATGACCAAATATCCATCCACCAACACAAAGCATGCAAACGTTACTCTCTAGAACCTTTACTTTTTTCTAAAATAGCTGAAAAACTACAGAAGAATTACTCCTCCTTAGGATCACTTCTCTGTTTAGGCCTTTGCCTGTCACTTGCCTTCCCTTCCCCAGCATGGCAACCAATGCTCTGGGATGTCTCTCTCCCACTGGTCACCATGGTCTGTCCCAGCTCCCCTGGATTTCAGGCAGGTGAAGCTGAGAGCCCTGAAGTTTCCCTGACCCAGCCGTTTCACTTCCATGTTCCTATTACTTGGAGTTCTGGGGAGCCTGGCCAGCTTTAATCAGAGGGACACGCAGCCCCACAAAGCTGCATTGTGCACAGACCTGCATGGAACTGATTGATCGTGCAAACCCAAGTCAGAAGCAACGGCCCATTGCCAGCATCTGCTTTTGCATGTGGAGCCTCCTTTTGGAGCCTGTAGCAGCTGCTCTGACACCAGAGCCCAGCTAACGTGGCTCCACGGCTCACAGAGGGACACAGAGGCATCTGGACCAACGTGAACATGGTCAAGAGGGCTGCCCCCCCGCCCCCATGGGCTCTCTCTGAAAACCTCCTATCAGGTGAGGGGAAGCCCGCCACCCCCAGAGGCTGCCCCTTTGGCTTCTGCACAGTCCTAGTCACCCCGACATTGTTCCTGACATCCAGACTGATCCGCTTCTCTTTGGATTCTCCCCACTGTTCCCGGGCCCTCCCCAGGAGGCCCAGTGGGACAAATCGGTTCCTTTCCTCCTAAGGATGTGGGCTCCCTAAATTCTCCAGAGCTGGAGGTTAATACAAGCATGATGAGGCTCTTGTAGCAAGCCCCAGAGGAGCATAAAGGCCCACTTATTCTCGCCATGGCCTAATGCTAGGTTAGTGCCATACGACTATTTCAAGTCTGATATACTTCGACCTCACCATTGGCTTCCAGTGGGCAGCCTGAGCCAGCTACCTTTACCCAAAGTGCCAAAGGGCCTGGGCTCGACTTTCACCCACCTTGGCCATCTACAAGTCTTCCCTCCCTTCTTCCCATCTCTGGGGTTTTTCAGGAGTGAGCCATACCTTCTTCCAAACTGATATTCAAGTTGGGTGCTGCACACAAGTGATATTTCTTCCAATCAAAAAGATAGGAATTATCATCGAAGACAGTTAATGGGTGCTCCTTATTTGGAAATATTAGAGGGAGACCTGAAGGTCCATATAGAAATACATATAGTGGCTAAAGAAAAATACCAAATTCTGGTGTTAAATATTCAGTATTAAGCATATTATAACAAATAGAGAAACTCCCTGGTCCCCACTTCCCAAAGACTAACCACATAAATCTAAGACTTAACCTCAGTAGGCCTCAGTTTCCCATCTAAAATGGGTCTTACTTGTGCTGATTCTGCCTTTCAGCTGATCACCATTATTCTAGTCTCCCCTCCAGTTCTGACCTTCTGTGCTTCTGTGACTCGTGATGCCATCGGACCATTAGAGGCCTTAGGAAGCTGTGGCCTCCTCCCAAACACCCTCAGGACAAGATCCTGGCATCTCCTCCAGGAGCATGACTCAGGTGTGCCTGAGGAAGACCAAGAGCTGCCTTGCAACATTATGGTTTTGACCTTGGCTCTGTCTTCTAGGGCAATACAGCCTGGGAGGATTAAGAATCTCCCCTTAGCAAGCCTATCCTGTTTTCTTACAGAGTGAAGGTGTTTCCTGGGAGGATTATCAAATTTGGCCATCAGCCAGCAGAGTATCATAAAAATGAAAATGTAGACCAGGACCAAAGGAGGAAGTCCCTGGAGGTGAGGGCACTTTCCTTAATCCCAGGAGGAAAGGCCATCTGAATTAGTCGTGAATTCTTCCAACACTTTGGGGATAGGCAATTCAGTGACCACACACACAGACCTCAAAGGGAGAGGCCCTGAGAGGGAGGCAATAAAGGGAAACCTGTGGGATCCCATCACTTCTATGTGGACATTTCTGTAGGAAATGCTAGATGTGAAGAGGAGGCTAGCCTGGAAAGAAAAGAAAGTCTAACTCATATGCTGCTGGGAACCACTCAAACAAGACCTGGAACTCATGTTCCAGAGACCCATCATGGGGTGAGTGTGGCTGCTCGCAAACTCGAACTGGCAGCCCTTTAGGACATGGGACAGGGGGTTACAGCGGCCACACAGTTCCCTCAGTGGTCTGTGGGAAAACTAGCAGTAGACAAGGAAGCCTCAGCCTTGGACAACTGGCCAAGCTCAAAGCTTTCCAACTCCACAGGGCCTAACAAAGCTTGGCTTTAGAAAAACCCCAGGCCCCTCCACACATGAAGGCCCAGGAGGACTTCTTTATGTGAAGTAAGAGGCCCCTAGATTTCTGAAAGTCAGACTTGCCCTCTTAGCTAAAGACACTTCACTTGGACTTGAATTTCATCAGTCTTAACAAAACCCTGAGACTGCCAGAGTCTGGGCTCAAACTGACCCCAGCAGCTGCATGTTTGTTTCAGTGACTTCTAAAAGAACCCAGTGACCCAGGAGTCTTGAGAAGTAGAACTTTCTTGAGCCTTGACACAGGGGCTCCTGTAGACTCCCAAGCTTTCCAAATAGCTCTCTTAGTGACACCATTCGGTTTGGAGCACAGAGAGAGTAAACAGATAGCAGAAAGACCTGCCCCACCCCACCAATCTGTTTCACAAGAACTACAAGAAAGGCTGTGCATTTTCCAAGAACACAGACACTCTCTTTCCAGGTTCTGCTTCCAAGCCTGACCTCTATAAGTAAGGCAGCCTTCTCTTCACTAACAGCACCAGCCTAGCTCCTAAACTTTTCATAAAAGAATGACAAACAGTAGCCCTCCTCCCCTGACACGAAAGCCTGTCCCTCTACTTTGACCAGCAAAAGATAGTTGTGTCCCAGACAGTAGAGGATTCCATGGACATCTCCCAAAGGCACTAGATGGCTGAAGGGCCACGTTAACACCCATGCCCTGGGCTGCGGAGAGGGTCTTGGGTCTGACAGAGAGACCTTCAGTGACTTGGCTGTTACTCTCTGCATTTATAGGGCAAAAGAGCTGCCAATCCAAAGAGAGTAACACAGCACTCTGGTCTCCTTTAAGACAGAAGATGAAAACTTGTCCCTCATGCTATTCAATGGCCCTTATCCAAGGACCACAGGATAGCTTACTCCTGGAGCTCAGCTGTCTACTTTGTAGCTCAAAGGGTTTCTTTTGCCTTCACAGTCTGGAACCTGGAGGAGCCACCCTCCGAGCCCAATACCGTCAGCTCCTCCCAGTGCCTTGGAGCTTTTGCTCTCTGTTCCCATTTGATCTGAACTGTCCTGTTTTACGTGTGTCTTTCATTCTGTAAGCTTCTTCAGGTCCTCAGCTCCTCCCTCAACACTCTAACCTCTCAGCTCCTCCTCTGTCTTGTAGTCATCTTCCAGATGCTGGCCTACAGATGGCCCAAGGGCACCCAAAAGGCAGCATCTCGGAGGGCTCATTCCTTCCTGACAAAGCCACTGTCAGCTTCGCCTCCCCTTCCCTCTTGGGTTAGATGTGCTGGGCGATAGCAGCAGCTGGCCATGCCCCCTGCAAGCCAACCCTCAGGAGGTCCATGCAGGCAGGGTCCATTTCTTGCCATCCCTGCCCCTTGCTCCTGCTCCAGCCCTGGACCAGGCCACAGGCTGTTACCTACACTCTGGCTACCTGCTTTTTACCACCTAATCCGGGCCTTGGAGAACAAGAATTTTTGGAGAACAAGAATTATTTTTTTCTAAACCTAAAGCATAATCTTAATATCACTTTCTTGCTCTAAAATCTACAGGGCTTTCTGAATCAAATAAAAATTCCTCTGGCACACATTTTAAAATGTTCCTCCCTCTCATCCTTGGGGGTACCCCCATTCTCTACTGCACCCAGGTTCAAACTCTCTGCTTTGGTGGGACAAACCTGCCTGCCAGGCATGTTGGAGTGGGCTGAACTTTCGGAGGGAGAGCTGATTGTTAAATTGTTAAATTTTCAGTACCAGCATTTACACTTTTGAAATCAACCAGTGATTGCCCAGACTTCAGTTATGGAGCCAAAGCTAACAGTGTACTTGATAATAGATGCATCTGGAGGGAGCTAGTCCCTAAGCATTTCTCTTAGTGCCACACCCCGGGCCACACCTCAGGTGCCTCCCTCACTTCCGTCTCTGAGCTTTTTCATATACTACCAGCCACCAAAGCATCTAACTCTAACATGAGAAGGGGAATGAACCTTGGAGATAACATAATTCAACCCTCTCATTGTAATAAAATTAATAACTTGCGTTAATACAGTGCTTTAAGATTTTTAGGGCACATTAGTGACTTGCGTGAGGTAAGTCATGAGAGGATCATTTGGCCACACATTTCCCGCAGCTGGAAACCCTGCTCTAACTTCACACACAGTTAGAAGACTCTAAAAATAAATGTGACTGCTTGTTTGTGAGCAAGTTCTCAAAGCTTCAATAGAAGCCCCCCAAGACAATGTGGGGAGCCAAGCATCCTTCTCAAAAACCCAGCAGCGTTGTGTCCTAGACCCTCCTTAACCTTCTCACATATAGCCAATGCTTACTAAAGGCTTCCTGATTACCTCTAAGAAGATCTCACACAAACTCTCTATAAACAATACAAAACATTTACATTGCCTTTAAAAACGGTTTTTAAAAAGCAATTGTTTAAAATGTCTTCCATAAATAACAAATCAGATACTCACTTGCCTGCCCACATTGAGCCTCTGGCCTCATAGGAAAGCCACACAACATATCCAGATTTGCAGGGACCTGGAGAGAGCCAGGCTAATTTGGGATGGGTCTTCCAGCCCACTAAATAAACTGATACTTTAAGAAAACCGTTTTCCCACTTGCATTAAAAACAGACCTCTTGAGCTAGTGCCCAAGCATTGCCAGGGGGGATGTACTGCCTCCCACTGAGCCTAGCCCATGGAGCACAGACCCCAAAGATGGAACACTGCCCCCTACTTCCCTGGCTACCACCACACACGTTCATAGTACGGCTTCCCTGGTGGGCCTACAGTGAAGTCACATTTAAATGGGAAGAATTTTCCCTGTGTCCCAGGGAAGTGCCAACAAAAGAAAAGTTTTGAAATGATTTAGATATGGCCTTAGAGGAAAGTTGTGAAGCTCCCAGTGAGAGGCCTGCCTTCTCACCGTTCCCCTACCAAGGCCTGTGTTCTTTATCCCATGGCACATGAAGAAGGGACTACACAAGTGGTCCCGGTGCTCACATTGTGTGTATCTGAAGTGCAGGTGCCAATGGCCTTCTTGGGTCTGGGAGGACTGAGCAATTGCCAAAGACAATCTGGCCTCAGCATCATTAAAAGGATATGAAGGCTGCAGAGATCCTGCTGGTCTGCTTGGGATGAAGCTTGCAACAGGGACACAGAGAAGCTGCTGGAGTGAGGGTCAGCTGCCCCAGCAAACCCACGTTGGCTTCATCGTCAGGAATGAAGAGGGCCACAGGATGTCCTAACACAGGGTGGATTCTGTTGCAGACTTGCTGGGCCACCGGAATTCCTGGCCTGGTGACACAGAAAATAGGAAAGACAACTCAGAAGGCCTTTTTTTCCCTCAAGAAATGGCTAAAAGAAACCACCAACGTTTGTGAAACCCCCTCTAACCACTCAGACACACCCACAAACATACACACAGAGAGGTATGCATATATACTCACACTCACACACACACACACCTCTCACACACATACACTCACACTCACACATACACATTCACATACACAGGCACACACACATATACTCACACTCACACACATACCCTCTCACACATATACATACACAAGCTCACAAACATACACTCACACTCATACATACACATTCACATACACAGGCACACACACATACTCTCAAATAGGATGTGCTCACACACACTCTTATTTCTCTGCCCATAGCTGGTTCTCAGGGCTAGGTGACTCAGCTCTCCACTTAGAGCACCATCAGAACTGGCACTGTGGGGGACAGCACCGCTGCACGCCTCTTTGGAGGCACGGGCTTCACTGGACAGCCTAGGAAGTCCCTCCTTGCCTCTGAGTTCCTGCCATCCTAGTCCCTGTTTCTTCCAGCACCACCAGCAGCTTTCCCTTTACCAAAAGGAATGTTTGTCATCTCTATCTCCAGCAGAGTCAGGCAGTCAGGTGGTTTGGTTTCCTTGAGCACACATGACCCTATCATCTAGCCATAGAGTCAGGCTTGGGAAAGCCCCTGAAATAATTTTGTCTACACAGCACACACCCTCAGCCCAGATGCTTTTTATATCACTGGGAAAATTCCATTTCCTAAGAACAGTAGGGTAAGCCAGGCCATCTTCTGTCCCTAGGAAGAATCACACTAAGGGTTAAGGTAGGTAGCTACTTACCTACTAGCAGGTTTATCCTATAGAGGGAAATATCATGGAGCCCCTTTCTCCCCTCTCTCTTTAAGCCAATGGAATATATTCCACCAAACACTTTCCCCTCAGCATTGACGTCCGCTAAGCCAGGAGAAAACCTGTGGTTCAGACATGAATACCCCAAGAGTTTCTGGGAAGGGAGGGAAAGGGAAGATGCATTTCCATAGCACCTTACAAAGAACTCTACAAGGTCCTTACAACTCTACAAGATAGGTGCTGTTATCCCCACTTTGCAGTTGAGGAAGCTGAGGCAGACAGAGGTGTTGAGTGACTTGCCCAGGGTCACACAGCTAGTGTCTGAGATTAGATCTAAACTCAGGACTTCCTAACTCCAGGGCCAGAGTGTCACCTAGCTGCCCCTAGCTGGTGAGAATTGGTCCTGCTCTAAAGGGTCCTTGGGAAGACGGATGTCACTGCCCAATGAGAAGTTTGGTTCCCCTTTCTGGTAAGCCCAGGTATTCAGCTAAATGAAGATTCCAGTTATGTCCTCTCAAGAAATTCTAGGATCAAACACGACAGCATTCTCAAGGACCCTGGACCACCACAGACTGTGGCAGACCCCTTCACTCCCAGCCCTGCCCACAGATATTTCTTCACCCCTAAAGAAGAGCCAGAACCAAGTGAACTTAAGAGGAGAGACTCTGAAAGAGTGATCAGTTACTGAAAATGTCATCTGGCCCATCAGAACAGACTCCCAGTCTCCTTACACCAGGTTCAAGTGAGTCATATCAATGTAAGTTGTTTGGATGGGCCTGTGATTTCACTAGTAGGAGAGAACTCTCAGTGAGGAAATGCCCTCTACCAACAAAGGTCAGCAAATGCCCTTCAATATATAATCTCAGAGCATTGTCTGCATTGAAGAAGTAGGTGACTTGCCTGGGTAAACAGCCAGCAGATCATGGGCAGGATTTAAACCCAGACTTTCCTGACTCTGAGACTGCCTTTTTGCTACCCCATGCTCCATCAAGAGGACACAGGCTTAACCAGAAGAAGCTATTTCAGTTACATGAATGAGACAGATGAAAGTGCACACATCTAACAGTTGAGTAGTTTTCCGGGGGTTGACAGCTCTAAATATTGATCAGACAAAAGGTGACGGGAAATAGCATCTACTATTTGGAGTAAGCAGCTCCTAAATTTCTAATAAGAGATCAGAAGAGCACTGATTTAATGTGAGAAATAGTTTTTTTTTTATATACTCAAAAATGTTAAGGATTTGAAAGCCCCCTCAGCTAGGTGGGGCAGCGGTTAGGACACCTGGCCTGGCTTCCAGAGAACTCTTCTTCCTGAGTTCAAATCCAGCCTCAGACACTTACTAGCTGGGTGACCCTGGGCAAGTCACTTTTTGCCTCAGTTTTCTCATCTGTAAAACAAGCTGGAGAAGGAAATGGCAAAACCACTCTAGTATCTCTGTCAAAAGAACCCCAAGGGGGTCACAAAAAATCAGACATGACAGAAAGTGACTGAACAACCACAGAAAGAAGTAGAGGCTCAGAGAGGTAAAGTCCACTTTCTCCAGGTCACTGGAGGCCCTGTCCAACACTCTGGTGAAGCAGAGCAGGGAATAGTGTTGGTAAATGTGAGCATGCCTCAGTCTGGCTTTTCCCTATTCTCCAGTTCCCTACATGGAGTCAGTGTGTTGCTGGCTGTGACATATGTAATGTTATGATTCCAGTATTTAACAAGCCATGACCTCATCAATGGGCACATGCCCTCTACTAAGAGAGATCAGAGGGCAAGTACTCCATGACTATCATTTGCTGTGGATGAAAACTTCAGCCCCCAGGGCCATCAGGGTGTCCCTTTGCAAACTTAACTCAGCAGGTCCTCACACCAAAGAGCAGAAACATCTCTGCTGTGTGTCTTTAAGAATAATCTCATCGTGATAACTGTGATACAATCAGGATTTAAGATTCTCTAAGTCACAGGTAAAGGAGACAGCAGCACCTCAGAGGATGATCAGCTGAGCCAAGCCCAAATCAAACTGCCCAGTGGGCCATTAGGTCCCAAGGACCTTCCTTTTTCCCAGGTCACCGGCATGAGAAAGACAGAGCTTTTCCTTCACCTCATATAGTGGAGCTGATTGGTGAGCAGGCCAGTCCCATTCTTCAACTTCACAAGGGGCTCCTTCTCTCCCCTGGGAAGGACAAACAGACATGTCAAATGCCAGTTCCTTCCACTCCTTGTTCTGGCTCACAACAGAGGTTCCTGGTCTACCACCTCAGGGGACCCCTCCCTCGCCCTGGTCAGGCTGGTGATTAGTGAGCTGTGGGTGAGGGGACCATACTTATCAGGGCTATAGGGAACAGCCCCACCTCTGTGGCCAGAAGGGGACTTACCCAAAGGTTTCCTTGGAGAGGACTCCATTCGCCTTTACTCCAAAGTGGAATCTGACCTGCAAACAAAGGAGTAGCTAGAATATTTAGCAAAGGCTAACTCCCCACCCATCTTCAAGCTCTTCCTCACAACTCAATGCATTTCCAAGCCAATCCAATAAAGTGCTGTGTGTTCTGCACTGGGAATAAAAGGTTCAATAGGTAACAAAGACACTCAAGTGCAGTCATTTTCGAAGGCCAAGAGAAATCTAACAAGATGAAGGGAACAAACATTTATTTACACCTACTATGTGTCTCAGGGACTGGGATAAGTGCTTTTTACAAGCATTATCTCATTTGACCCTTACAACTGCCCTGTGAGGTAAGCATTGTTATGATCCGCATTCTACATTCGAGGAAACTGAGGCAGATCAAAGTTAAGGACCATGCTTAGGGTCACATAGCTAGTGAATGTCTGAGGTGAAATGGGAACTCAGAAGTGCCCAACTCTAAACCCATTTAGGGCTGAGGGGAATCAAGAAAGACTTTCCACAAGAGGAGACATGGATATGGAGCCTTGAAAGCCACTATAGAGGGCTAGAGGGAGTATATTCCATGCACTGGAAGTAGCTTATGCAAAGGCACCAAGAAGGGAGACTAGATTCCTAGTTTGAGGAACAGCAGGCTCCTCAAGGTCATTGGGCCTTGTCTGGAAAAGATTGTGTGACCTTGGGAAAGTGACTCAACCTCTGTCTGCTTCAGTTTCCTCCAATTTAAGTGGGGATAATAACAGCATCTACCTCACAGCATTGTTGTAAGGATCCAATGGGACAATATTTGTGAAAAAAACAGTTGGCACGGGCACATAGCACAGCAGGCACTAAAGAATATCCATTCTGCTCTCCCTCTTCTCAGACTCTTTCAAAGCTGCACTAAAACCAAACCAGTTCAACACTAGAAATCGTCAGCACTGACAGACAGACACACAGATTGGGTAGAATCTCCAGCAGAAGAGACACGCCCCCCCATCTCACCCCACCTCCACACCTCCCACCAGCACTGCCCAAAATGGCAACACCAAATTAATAAACAGGTTACCTTGGGGTGAACTATGCTGGTTTTGTGCAAAAACTGCTTTATAACCAGATAATCTGTCATCCAAGTTGTGGGCTTTTCATCAATCTGTTAAAAAACGCATATAAGAATCAAAACCTTCAGATTACAAATGTGCTGTTTCTTGGATGACAATGAATATTTCATGTGAAGCTATTTGAACATTCAGAGAGAAACAGAATGAAAACCACTGAGGTTGGGATGAGAAGGCTCTTTGGAGGAGGGGAGGCCCCTAAAACCTCTTCTCAAGAGCTCAAACTCTAAAGGCAAGAACTTGAACATTCAAGGCAAGTGGGTGCTTGGGCAGTGTGTATACAAAGGAAGACAGTCCTCCTGAGTGTGTTATGTAATATGAGAATATATTTGTAAAGCTCTTTACAAACCTTAAAGTTCTCTATAAATGCTAGCTGCTAGTATTAAATAATGGACTAGAGAAAACAGTCTTAGAAACAAAAGTCTCCTCCTGGTTCACACAGGAAGTGATCCCACCTATGTTTTAAATAAATTCCCAGAACTCCCAATGGCACTACTAGACGTAGGCATGATGTTTCTAAATAGTTGATTGGCTTAAGAGGCCTATATTATTTCTCTACCTTTCAAACATAAAAAAGCACAAAATATGGATAGAATTTATGTTGAAAGGACCCTTAAACAGATCACTTAGCCCAACCTCTAATTTCACAGATCAGGAAAACTAGGCCTAGTGAAGCATGTCCAACATCCCCCAGGCAGTGAGCCGGCTATCAATAAAACACATCTTTGAAATGCATGAAAAGACCAGGGAGAGGCCTGGCTAGGGAACACAGTGAAAGCCCCCACTGGGGAAGAAGGAATGTCCCAAAGCAATCTTGCAGCTAAGTATGTCATAAAGCCCATGCTTTTCTTATGGCTCTCATCACAGAGGAGCCCCAGGGCTTTGTAAATACATAGCTAGATCATGAAAGGAAGCTCAGGATGTTGCCAGGTAACACAGAGCCAGGCTCTCCGTTGCAGCTCTTCTCTTCTTTCCCCAGGACAGAAGCACCGCTACACATTTCATAAAAGTGTTTTTGCTACTGGGTCCAGGGCACTGAGCTACTCTGCTGGCCCAGCGTAAGGCATCTTGAATGGCTGGGACGCCCCCTTCCTATGAACAAAAGAAATGCTGTTAATCCTGGGCACCAGGTCCCCTAGTAAGCAATTGTCACGTGACTATTGGTCTGTCCTCTCTGCCCTCAGTGTGTCTAATTACCCACAATGGTGCTTGCTGTAGCAAATGTGAGCACCATCTTCAGACACTTGCAGGCAGACCAGTGCCTCAGTGGGGCTCAATGCTGTTTTCACAGCATTGAGTGACGTCTGTACCTTGCCAGGTAGGTACTTGGAATGGTTTGAGACCGACCTTGTGTATTATTTTCTCAATGTTCTGATTTAGTGGTTTTCAACTGTTTTGAGCATGAGCATCCCTTTCTAAAGTAAAAAAAAAAAAAACTTTAGTAATTAAGGTTTGAACTGTTTTTGAACTGAGGAAATATATGACAAAAAACTATGATTTCAGTAACACATAAATGAATTTGTATTAATCACAGTAATATTTACATACATTGGAAAAACAGGACTACATCTTCTATGTTCATATGTACAGGTATCATAATAAATACACGGGAGACACATTATTCAAGCTACAATCTACATCGGTTTATTTACCAGTGCGCAAGGCTGTTGGGGGTAAAGATGACCAAATGCCAAACACTCTGGCTGCCAGAATGACTCTGCTTGGCTTGTATATGGTTTGGATGACACCTCGAAATCATTCCCAAGGGACGAGTGGCCAGGACTCTATGTTCCCAGGTACTTTACAAGCACTTCATGGGCAGCAGCCATTTCCTCCTCCTGTGATGTCTACCAAGTACCTAACAAGTACTTAAGGAAAAACAACTTTTGTCGCTTTCTTGGCAGAAGGGTGCTGGCACCACAGTACAGCTGATTGTCAGACTCCAGGAGAGTGGGTGGTCATTAGGGCATGCAGGGCTGGATTAGGAATTCGACACCAATGAGAACCCAGAAATAATCAGAAGGAGCATCAAATAGGAGAGAGAACAAGACCTTGAACTCATCCAGCCAATGGCACCTGCTGGCTGAGCTGTCCTTCAGCACCAAGTCAGTAAGCAAGGTCTTTATCAGTTGGTATATGGGCACTGGCTGTCCTGCTGCTAACTGCAGCCAAGCCAATGACAGGGGAACAGGAGCATTAGGCTTGTCCTTCCCATCCCACTCTACTGTTTCAACATGAGAAGGGGCACATGAGTTGACTGAGGAAGAAAAGTGTCTGTTCCTGCTACTCTGGGAATGCCCAAGCTACAGCAGCTCTGCCAAATCCTACTGCTACTCTATAACTCGCTGTGTGTCCTTGAACAACTCACTTTACCTCTATGAGCTCAGTTTCCTCCTCTGTAAAGTGGGCAGATGATTTGCTTAATACAGGTACAGCTAAAATGAGATAATGGCAGGTGCTTTTCAAACCTTCCCATGTAACAGATGAGTTGTTATGAGATCTTACAGAAGATAAGCTCATGCAGGAACTGGGTAAGATACACATTAGCCCTGCCGTCCTTTCTGCTATGGAGTTGTCCCAAAGCTGCTTGAGGAGGCTGCAGAAGATGAATTGGCATCCAAATATCTCTACTCAGTTATAAAAAGGAGTTATTTGATACCATCTGTGCAACAGTCTGTAGAACATTAAATATAAAAGAGCAGAGCCTTTATTCAATGTCCTCGTTACTGCTTGTTCACTGGAGTCATTAACACACCCAAGGACCTCAACATGGACAAGCAGGCATTGAAGCAGCAATTCAGCAACTTTGGGGACATAACCAAGGTCATGGTAATCAAAGACAGGGATATACAAAGATCCTGGGGCTTTGGGTTCATCACCTTCACCAGCCCCATACATGCTATGTATGGGTGCCATGCTGGTCAGAAACGGATGAGTAAGAGATCAAAGTGGACCACGTGGGAAAGTCATGGCAGGGCTCGAAAGGTAGCTCCTCTGGAGGCAGGGAGAGGGGGTTTTGGCTACTCCAGAAGAAACAGTAAAAGGGGTTATGGCAGGAGAAGTGGAGGAAGACAGGATGGGTACAGAGACTATCATGGTAGAAGCCAGGGAGGTGAAGACTGTGATTCTAGAGACTTCCAGGGAGACAAAGATGACCTGTGCTATGAAGAGTAATCATTCTTTCTGACTCCAGATGATCTTTACTTGCAATGGCCATATGTAGAGAAACGTTTTTGGAGCCTCACTGAAACAGAATTCCTTTAGATCAACTCCTACCTTCTTTCCCCCTCATTAGTGTCTTAGTTTGCTACATGGGCTATATGAGATATTAAGGGAGGACCAGCACCTCTGGAGTAAGGGCTTGCTCAACTCTTTTAAGGACTGTTCATCTACCTTTGGTGTCTGTCCAATTACTCAACTCTCACCTCTGGTTCCAAGAAGCTGTAGAATGAGCAACAGCACACACACCCTGGTAAAACCATCTTGGTAAAAGTAGATAGGCTAAACCAGGTCAAGGGTAACTCACAGACTTCAAACCCATTGGTGAGGTAAGAGGACATCTACCCCAAGCATCAGAAGACTTTCCTTAGCAAAACGGATGGATAAGAACAATGTGTTCTAACAGCTATGAAGGTAACTGAAGCAGGTGCTGCAGAGCATTTAAATCTTGGTCAGTCACTGAAGATGTCAAGGTCATCCGCTGCATCCCAGGCCCGTCATCTTGGCTTTAAGAGTGAGGCCGACGGCTTTGTGCAGCTCTACCTCGCTTAAATCCAATTTATGTGTGAGTCCAGACATCACTCTGTGATGTCATTGTTCTTCTTTGACAAGAAGAACATCCGGCAAGATTGCTACATGCTGGACTAGAGGCCTCTAATAAGGTGCTCCACGCTCACTTTCATTAAGAAAGCTCTGGTCATTCCTAGGGGTTTTAAAATCTGTTTGGAAGAGTTTTATTTTTGTCTCTTGATAACACAGTCATCTACCTTCTAGTTTGCAGAGTTTCTGTTTGTAGAGACCTTAGAGTTCCTTAGTTTTGTTCCAGCTGAGAAACATAGACAAGACTGTTGTTAATGCTTTGCTTCCTTAGTAAGCAGCAAGCAGGTATCTAGGCCACTTGGTCTGCCTGACCTGATAATAACTTTTTCTTATTTTTAATTTTTACTTTTAGTTCCAAATTCTTATCCTCCCTCTATCCTTTCCCCCGCTCATTGGTGTAAAGCCATGCACAAGCAGCTTTCCAGAGGACTGCTGCTGTGAACAGCTTTCAAGGTTCTGATTACACAGTATAGCGAACTTTCTATTTATTAAATAACAAATCAGAACAAAACATTCACAGAAAATCAAAACACAGCATTTCCCTGTCATAAACCAACAGTTTAATCACTAAAATGGCCATGTAGCTTTCACCAAAGTTAATCGTTTAGCAGCTCAGTCATCCAGCCCTCCTCGAGAAGGCTCACCTCCTCAAGGGTCACAAAGTGCAAAAGTCAAAGTTCTCCGCCCATGCGGCGCAATTAAGTTACAACTTCAACAGTCACTACTCAGTACCCTCAGTACCAAAGCCATCCACCCCTAGGTCACAAGTAAATTACAATTTCATCAGTCACTAATTAATACCTATGGAGAGGTTTTTTTCATCTTGACTCGGAGCAGGTAGTTCCTACCTGAATCCACCACACCGTCACCTGGGTTCAAAGACAGACAGTTCCCAGTTCCTTGTCGAGCTCTCTGTGCAGTTCCTGCTCCACACTGTAGCTCACAGCGTCCAGTCCATCTCAAATACTTCAGTCTCTGTTCCTGGGAAGACAAAGCTTAACGAGGCCACAATAACATTAATACACATTAACAAAGCCACAACATTTGTACAAAATACCAGCACCGCAGTCATGCATCCTCAGTCTTCCGCAGCTCCAGCTAGCCCTCAGGAATCCTCAGCAGTTCTGGCTGGTGTTCTGAAATCCTCAGCACTATAAGCTCCTTTCTCAAAATCAAAATCACTTTATCCAGCTTTGATGTGGCTTGCTCCAAGAAATTCTGCCTCAGTTCTCAATTCTCATTCTTCTTTTCAGTTCTTCTCAATTCTCAGTTCAGTCTTCAGTCCAGCAGCAGCCACCCTGCCTCCACAATGCTTATTCCAAGAAGTTCTGACTGACTGCTTGTGCTCTTTCTTATATATGGTATAGCTCCTCCCTGTTCAGCCCCTTCATGTCAGCAACAGGGGTTCCCTGTTCAGCCCCTTCCTGTTAGTCAGCAGAGGTTCATACCTCCTGTTTCTTTACAGAGGCTTAATTTGAAATTAGGTGCTAAGTACCTGTCAGCTTTCCAATACAAAAGGATCTTCAAATTTCATTACCATTACAATTGGGAAGGCAAGAAATAGGATACCCATTATATATGTATGTAGTCATGCAACACATATTTATACATTGGCCATGTTACAAAAAAAAGGCAAGAAAAATAAGAAGAAAAAAGGTTTCCATCTGCACTTATTGTGCATACATACTCTCTCTGGAGATGGATAGCATTTTTTATTATGAGTCCTCTGAAATTGTCTTAGATCAGCATGTTGATCAAAGCAGTCAAGTCTCTATTATTGTTACAATATTGATGTCACTGTGTGGGTTGTTCTCTTGGTTCTGCTCACTTTATTTTACATCAGTTCATATATAAGTCTTCCCATATTTTTCTGAAACCATTCCCTTCATCTTTTCTTATAAGACAATAGTATTGTATCACATTCATATATGACAACTTGTTCAGCCATTCCCCAGTTGATGGGCATTCCCTTGGTCTCTAATTCTTTGCCATCACACAAAAACAATCACTATACATATTTTTGTACATGTGGGTACAAAAATAGTTCTCTTTTGGGGTATAGCCTAAGTAGCAATATTGCTGAGTTAAAGTGTCTGCATGGTTTAACAACTTTTGGGGCACAGTTTCAAATGTCCTTCCAGAATGGTTAGACTAGTTTCACAGCTCTACCAACAGTGCATTAATATGTCTGTTTTCCTACATCCTCTCTGCATTTGTCATTTTCCTTTTCTGTCATGTTAAACAAGCTGATGGATATGTCAGTGTGTAAGGTAATGCCTCAGAGCTGTTTTAATTTTATTTCTCTAATTATTAGTGACTTGTAGTATTTTTATATGGCTATTGATAACTTAGATTTCTTCTTCTGAAAACTGCCTATTTATATCCTTTGACCATTTGTCAGTTGGGGGAAAAGGTATTTTTTTTAAAAATTATCACTCCCTACAAATTTCCAAGGGATAGACTTGAGACTTATCACGAGAAGTTTTTGAAAACATTTGTCGATATCTTTTTTTTTTAACTGGAAGAGAAACCCTTGCATTCTGGTTTAGCAAGGTAAGAACGCAGTTGAGATATAGTTTTACACTATAGTAATGCTCCAAAGCATTTTTATGATGTTCTAAAGGCTATTTATGGACCAAAGATGTGTGGTGCATCTCGACTACTCTGTGCCAATGGAGCCACATTGATTAGCAATAAAGATGTGTTCCTGGAGAGATAGGCTTAACACTTCCATACTGTTTTCAACAGACCATCCTCAATCAATGCTGAAGTCCTTGACCATATACCTCAGTCAACCCTTCTCTAGCTGACCTTCCAACTGAAAGTCACTGAATGTTTTTCAAAGCTAAAGGTTTTGAATGCCATTAGTTTCCTCTCATGTGGCGAAGTGCCTGGTATTGATTCTATTCCAACAGGTGTCTATAAGGCCCAGGGGTTCACTGTTCATACAAAAACTGGCTGACATTTTTCAAGTTATGTGGCAAAATGAGGTTATCCTCCAGAAGTTCAAGGCTGCCTCCACTATCCATCTCTATAAAAGTAAAGGAAATAGATTGTCCTGTGACAATCACAAGGGGATCTCTCTCTTGGTCATTGCTGGCATGATTCTTGCCAGAGTCCTCCTTAATAAGCTGACCCTTCATCTGAAAGATGGTTAATTACCTGAGAGCCAATGTGGCTTCAGAAAGGGTTGAGGAATGGTCAATGTGGTTTTTGCTGCCTGACAATTCCCAGGAAAAATGCCAAGACCAGAAAAGAGGCCTATGCACAACATTCGTTGCTCTGACCAAGACCTATGAGACTGTCAGTTATGAAGGCTTGTTGAAGAAAATGGCAAAATCTGCTTGTCTGTATAAGTTTGTCACTATTGTGCATCAGCTGGTTTCATGATGGTACTCTTGCATAGATTCTGGATAATGGATAATGCTCCCAAGCTTTCCCAGTTACCAATGGAGTGAAGCAGGACTGTAGGCTTGCTCCCATGCTTTTTAGCATGATGTTTTCAGTAATTTTGTCAGATACCATCAATGAGGATGAAAACAGTATCAAAGTCACCTACTATACTGATGGTAAATGATTTAAACTGAAAAGGCTTCAAGCCAAGACTAAAGTATAGGGAGACTTGGTGCATGATTCTTTGTTCACAGACAACTGTACATTCAATGTTACCTTTGAGATTGAGATGCAACAAAGTTTGGATCAATTCTCTGCTGTTTGTGCTAATTTTGGCCTAACAATTAACACTAAGAAAACACAGGTTCTCCATTAGCCAGCACCACACCATCCATAGGTGGAACCATCAGTTATAGCAAGTAGAGAAATTCTGAATACTATGGATAAGTTCCCTTACCCTGGCAGTATACTTTCCAGAGATGTATGTAGAGATGATGAGATTGATGCACACATTGCCAGAGATAGCTCAGTGTTTGGGAGGCTCTGAAGGAAAGTGTGGGAGAGAAAAGGTATTAGACTGCCAACCAAACTGAAGGTCTACAGAGTCCCGTTGTGCTGACCTCATTGCTGAATGCTTGTGAAATATGGAAAGTATTCCAGCAACACGCCAGGAAATCGAATTGTTTCCATTTGAATTGACTTAGGAAAATTCTGAAGATCACCTGGCAAGATAAGGCACCAGACACTGTGGTCCTTTCTTGATTTAAACTGCCGAGCAAGTGCAACTCTAGCCATGCTGTTCACATGCCAAACGTATGTTTGCCTAAAAAACTATTTTACAAAGAACTCACACAAGGTAAGTGCTCACGTGGAAGTCAGAAGAAGTGATACAAAGGCACTGTCAAGGTCTCTCACAGGAGACAATGGCAGAGGACCACCCAGCATGGTCTGCCCACATTAAAGAAGGCTCTGCACTCTATGAACAAAGCAGAATTGCAGTAGCTCAAAAGAAACACGAGATGCACAAATCTAGAGATATCTCCGCCCCAAATGTTCATGTGGACTATTTGTGCCCAACCTGTGGTAGAGCCTTCTGAGCCCGTATCCATCCGATCAATTATAGTTGGACACATTGTGCCTTGACCACAACAAAGTGATGTCATTTTGGTCTTCTTTGAGAATGAAGGACAATAACCAACCAACCAACCATTTTGATTCAGTGAGCAGAACAACAGAAACAATTTTTAGCATATTCTGGAAAATTATTTCTCTAAACTTGCACTAAAATCATTCAAACCCCCTTTAACCACTCCTCCTAATGATTTTCCTTTCTACCTGGTCAAAGGTGAATTTAACTGATGCTTCATGTCATTGAATCACTAAAAGGGCCTTCTACTCTTAGTCTGATTATTCCCCCCAATCAATTTTAGGAGAATTCTTTCCTGGGTTGACAAGGTCTCTTGAATTATTTTTTTTAACATCCTAATTTATCATTTATTTATATTGAGCGTTCTTTTATTTTTCAATGTTAAGTTCTAAATTCTTTCCCTCCCACTTCGTCTCCCACTCACTGAGAAGGCAATATAATTATCAATTATATGCATGTGAGACTATGCAAAACATATTTCCATATTGGTCATATTTTTTTAAAAAGAAAATAAAGCAAGAGAATTCTATACTTCAATTTGCACTCAAAGTTCATCAATTCTCTCTTTAGAGGTGGACAGCATTTTTTCATCATGAGTCCTTTGGAACTGTCTTGGATCATTGCAGAGATCAGAGTAGCCAAGTGTTTCATTATCACATCACTGATCATCATTACAACATTGCTATTATTGTGCACAATGATCTCCTGGTTCTTCTCACTTTACTTGATGTCCGTTCATATAGGTCTTGTCATGTTTTGTTTTGTTTTGTTCTGTAACCACCCCCCTCATCATTTCCCATAGCACAGTAGTACTCTGTCATAACCATATACCACAATTTGTTCAGCCATTCCCCAACTGATGAGCATCCCCTCAATTTCCAGTTCTTTGTCACTACAAAAAGAGTTGATTAAATGTTTTTGTACATATAGGTCCTTTTCCTTTTTCTTTGTTTTCTTTGGGAAATAGACCTAGTAGTTGTTTTACTGGATCAAAGAATATGCATAGCTTTATAGACCTTGTTCTCCAGAATGGTTGGAACAGTTCACTACTCCACCAGGAGTTCATTAGTGTGCCTATTTTTCCCTCATCCCCTCTAGCATTTTTCATTTCTGATGGTTGTGAGATAGTACTTAAATTGTTTTAATTTGCATTTGTCTAATCAATAGTGATTTAGAGCATTTTTGTATGACTATAGATAGCTTTGATTTCTTCTTCTGACAACCGCCTGTTTATATCCTTTGACAATTTATTGACTGCAGAATGACTTATTTTTGTAAATTTGACTTTGCTCTATACTCACTATATATTTGAGAAATGATGGTTTTATCAGAGAAATTTGCTGTAACAATTACTTCATTGTCTATGGTACCTTTTAGCATGATGTAATGTCACTGATTATCTTTTTAAATTAGGTCTATTTTTGCTTTTGCTTCATCTGAGATCATGATTGCTACTCCAGCCTTCTTAACTTTAACTAAAGCTTATTAGATTCTCCTCCAGCCCTTTATTTTAACTTTGTGTGTGTCTTTGTGTTTCAAGTATGTCTCTTATAAACAACATATTATTGGATTCTGGTTTTGAATTTATTCTGCTATTGCTTCCATTTTATGGGCAAGCTCATCCCATTTACATTCCCAATACATTCTATATTTTCTTCCATCCCATTTTCTTCTGTTTCTTCTTCTGTATTTCTATCCTGTCCCTCCTCGAAAATCTATTTTGCTTCTAACCACTGCTCCCCTTAATCCACTCATTTTTCTTCCCCCATTCCTTTCTTTTATCCCCTTCCCCTTTTATTTCCTTACTGGGTAAGTTATATTTCTATATACAACTGATTGTGCATATATATTCTTCCCTCTTTGAACCAATTCTGATGAGAGTGAGGTTCAAGCATTGCCTGCCCACCTCCCAACTTTCCCCTCCATTGTAAAACTCTTCCTTGTGTATCTCTTTCAAGTGAGAAAAATCTCCCCATTCTGCCTCTCCCTTCTCCTCCCTCTTCCCAGTGCATCCCTCTTTCTTACCCCCTCATTTTTTGAGATCATTCCAACACAATCAACCCACAATCATGTCCCCTGTCTATGTAACTTTCTTTTAATTGTCCGAATAATAATAAAGTTCTTAAGAGTTACATGTATCATCTTCTCATATAGGAATGTAAACAGTTTAATCTTATTAAGTCCATTATGATTACTCTTTGATGTTTATCTTTTTATGCTTCTCATGGGTCTTCTGTTTGAATGTAAAATTTTCTATTCAGCAGAAATCCTCTATTTCATTAAATATTAATTTCCTCCTGAAAGATTACACTCAATTGTTCTTGGTAAATTTTTCTTGTTTGTAATTCTAGCTCCTTTGTTCTTGGTAATATTCTAAGCCCTCTGCTCCTTTAATGTGAAACCTGCTAAATTTTATGTGACCCTGACTGTGGCTCCACCATATTTGAATTGTCTCTTTCTGGCTGCTTTAAGTATCTTTTCTTTGACCTAAGAACTCTAGAAAGTAGCTGTACTATTCCTTAGAGTTTTCATTTTGGGATCTCTTTCAAGAAGTGATCAGTGGATCCTTTCCATTTCTATTTTATTCTCTGGGTCTAAGATTTTGGAGCAGTTTCCTTTCAATGATTTCTTGAAATATGTCTAGGATCTTTCTTTGATCAGGGATTTCAGGTAGTCCAATAATTCTAAATTATTTCTCTTCAATCTATTTTCCAGGTTTTTCTGATGAGATGTTTCTTCTATTTTTCATTCTTTTGACTTTTGTTGTTTCTTGATGTCTCATGCAATCACTACCTTCCAGTTGTCCTATTTTTTAAGGAAGCATTTTTTTCAGTGAAATTTTGTACTTCTTTTTCCACTTGGCTAATTCTGTTTTTTAAGGAGTTCTCTTTAGTGAAATTCTGTACTTCTTTTATCATTTGGTCAGTTCCGTTTTTTAAGCTGCTATTTTTTTCACTATTTTTTGTGCCTCTTTTGCCAAGCTGTTAATTCTCTTTTCATTATTTTCTTTCATCAGTCTCTTCCTCCCCCCTGCCCAACTTTCATTTAAAACTGACAAGATTTTACATTATACTATAGAGTCAGACACAAATGAAACAACTGAACAACAAAAATGTCTGCAGGAAAACATATACATGTGAAGACTATTTCCACCTATTAATCAATGGTGGTTTTAGAATAAAGGAGTCTTTCATACTCTCACTGACTCAAAGGATATCTATTAACTCTTTGAGGAAGATGTAGAAGTCAGTACTAAGAAGACAGCCTTTGCAGGTAGAGAACAGTATCTCTAGTGAATCCCAACGGTTTGACATCTCTATAGAAACAAGCTTCTTGCTCTTCTGAACTGCACTGAGGACATTTCTCAATAGGATCAGCTCTCCTGAACAGCCAAGTGACCAGTTTGGCTGCAGGCTGCACCTTCACTCTGGATGACTCCTCATGACTAGCTCCACTAATACAAATACTTTGGGAATCTTTACTTACCTTATGTTTCTGTAGCTACCTGAATTGGCAAAAGCACATACCCTCTTTTCTCAGAAATGCCTACCGTGATCTTCTGCAATTTCATGTACTTTTTATTATTCCCCTAAAGGAGATAAGTCACAACAGAGAACACCTCTTTCCTCAGCACTCTTCTTATGCCTTCTTAAAAGGTCTATTATCATCAAACTACTAGAAATGGCTATCAAGGAATCTTCAAGGTTTGATCCATTTAAAACTCAGAGAGAAAATTCCTGCATATACCCAGGAACCCAAGTCCTCTATGGTTTGGCCAGTTCTGAATTCTGCCACTGAAAGCATAATCACTGGCCACAATTCAATAGCTTATGTTTGCACAGCACTTTAACATCTGCAAAGCACCTTAAAAGCATGATCTTGTTTCTTCTTCACAACATCAGCCCCATTTTACAGTTAAGGAAACTCAGTGACTTGCTCAGGGTCACACAGTGTCTGAGATGAGATGTGAACTCAGGTCTCCCCAGCTCCCGGAGCAGCCTTCTGACCACTGTACCCTCTGCCTCTCCTTAATGCAATAAGGCTCCAAAGGAGGTGAAACAAGGCTCTGAAGAGAATGCTGGCCCTGGAATCAGGTGGGATTTACTTGGGGTGAGTGCAGCTCATAAACTTCCTGGCTGCAGGACACCAGGCAGATCATTTCTTCTTTCTGAGCTTTTCTTTTCTTATCTATATAATGAGAATAACAATCATTGATGTTAGCAGGGCTGTTGTCAGGAAAGGGATTTGTCATGAGGAATGTGAAATGTTATTATTAACAAACACCCAAACAGGTATTGGTGCTCAAGGATCTTTATTAACTCTTTTCTTTAGAAGTCCAAAATTCAGGTAGGATTAGGGAAAGAGATGCTAAGTTCTTTTTTCACAGAACCAAAGAATCTCTGAATCTGAAGAATCAAACCTCTTTAATTTATCGAGGGGGGGGGGGAAGGTTATATAATAAGCAACAGAAATTAGATCTGAAACTAGAACACTGACCTTAAAAACCAGTGCTCCTGCCGGCGTACTAAGCTGCCAGCCCCTCACCCTGGCTAAGGCTCCTCCTGGTACCATTGCTCACAAGTAGCTAGCCACCCTTTGTTTGGAAATCTCCAGTGAGAGGGGACCTAATACATCCCCAGGCAGCCCTTTCTACTTTTACAGAGTCCTATTTGTTTGGAGGTTTTTACTCACTTAGAGCCTTAATTTGCGTCTTTGCAATTTCCATCCACTATTGACAGTTTTGTCCTTAGGGGCCAGGACAAAAAAAGTCTAATCCCTCTTCCACTTTCTGACCCTTCAAATACTTGAAAACAACTACCATATCTCCCTAAATCTTCTCTTCCTAGACTAATCAGTTGGCTGGCCTGGCCCAGGGGAGTTGGTCCTTAAAGCATGTCCTCCATTCTGTATCTGGTTCCAGGCCTTAGAGCATGCACAGATCTCTGCTTGGACTCGATCCTCAGAGCATGTGAGGACACTTACTGCATGCTTCTTATGCAACCACATGGGAACTTTGGGGAACTGGTTTCCAGCCATCAGTGACAGAAACAGTTGGTGCCGTGTGATGACAAAAAGTTTTCTAATCAGCTGAAGAGCCAGAAAAAATAATGATTCAGGAGTTGTTGAGCCACAACTGGCTGCACATAAGTAAGGTATGAACCACCCTTTGACAGCTCCAAGGGAGAAGAATGGCTTTGAGCTGATGGGCAAATTCCTCCACCTGGCCACTTGAGTCCACGTGCATATGGCACCTCAGATGCTTTTGTCTTTATTCTTTCTGATACTAAGAAAATGTGTATTTTGAGATACAAGTTTCAAGTGAATCTCAGCGATCAAGAGGTGACTGAGAGTGGCAGCAGTGGTTGTGGCTGATGAGAGAGGTTAAGCCAGGATAGTTATCCAAGAATAGCAACACCTTCAGGAGGGAGATCCTTTGCGGAAGAAAGGTCTGCCAACTATGGACTCGCTGGAGGCCCAGACACTCAGATGCGGCAGAGGGCCACAAGGAAGAACCGTAAGATGCCCATTTGACACACATTCCCTACCCATGTGTCTCACCACAACTGTACTTTCAGTTGGTGCCCTTTTCCCCAGAGAACTTGTGTGGATGGGGGAGAAGACACTCCCAGTTTGAGGAGAAGATCTGCACCAAACTTCTTTTGCTTTATTTTCTCAGTAAATGTCTTTTCTAAAAGTGGTGGCTCAGTTCACTGTAAGTGGGGAGCACGCCAGTGGAGCTGCTTCCTCACACGACAGAACCTTGAGAGTAACAGTGAGCATCCACTGCTTAGGGATGGAAACACGAGGAACGTTATGAAGGTAGAAACGCAAGATTTGGCAAGTGATTGGATATGTCAAGTAAAGGATAATGAGGAGTAGATGCTGACACAGAGGGTGCAAATGGGGGAGAATTAAGGAAATGATTGGACATCTGACACAAGTTGGGCAGTTGGAATAGGGGTTTTTAGGGAAAGATTGAGTGAGGTCTGGCACAAAGTTGAGTTTGAGATGTCTTGGGGACATCCAGTCTGAAATGTCCTATAGGGACGTGCTGATGTAACGCCGGCGCTCAGGGGAAAGACAGATCTAAGAGTCATCTGCAAAGATCCACGCGATAGCGAAACACATGAAGGCCACGACAAGAGAGACAAGGAAGACCAGCAACTGAGGGCTCCTGGAGCAGGAAACCAGGGCCCCTTTCTCAAAGTAAGGTTTTAAAATGAATAAAATAAAACACATAGGATATAAGGAAAGTCAATTGTATTGAAATACAGTTAACAAAATACCTTTTAAAAAAATAAGTTCCGCACCCCAGGTTAAGAATCCTTGAGAGAGAAGAAGGCCGAGGACAGAGCCCTGAGGACCGCTCAGTTAGGAGGAGCGACAGAAACAACAAGCCAGAAGAGGAGAATGAGACCCGCAGGAGACACTAGCATCACAAAGAGCCAGAGAGGAGAGAGGAGAGGATGGCCAGGAGTGCCAACTGCAGCTGCCAAGCCACTAAGTGAGAGATTTCTTCATCTCTTCTCAAGGGTAGACTGGTCATTATAATTATAACCACTGTTGTACCTTTTTTTTTTTAAACTAAACACAAAACCATCAAGAAAGAATTTATAGAAGAACTTGCCAAACTTGCCTCAAATTTCATCTGGAAGGATGCCAACCCTGCCAGGTCCTGGGCACAGCGAGCTTCCTCTGAAGGCCCTGTCAGCTTCCCAGAGAATCCTGACAACAGTGACTGAATTTCTGTACAAGAAGAAATGATAAAATAGAAAAAGTTTGGCTAACGGCCAGGGTCTCCGGATAAGCCTCTATAACATCGATAAAAACTCCTCCCTGATGGCAAGGGCCAATAGGCACATTTTTACCATGCTTTGAAAAATGACTGTCAGCATCTGGCCACAACATACATACTTCCTTTATAGCCACATTTATTTAATCAATTTCTATTTTCAGTTAATAGTTACAAGGTCATGTTCCAGTGCCAGAAAGTGTAAGAGCTCATGGCTGAAAGGCTGATTCAGTTTAATTAATTTGTTACTGAATAACCACCAATTATACCAGTAAGCTAGCCAGATTTAACGCTTTTAAGTCGGGAATCTGAGCAATGGTGAGAGTACCCCTCAGAGACTACTCTTAGAGTGTACTAGGGGATGGTAAAGTCCTTAATGAGCAATCTTTTCTTCATTTTGTGGATTATCTGCTTTATTGACTGGCTCCACCTCAAACTTCCTCTCCTTAGAGGCTCAGCTCAGCCCTGGGTGACCAGTGGAAGGCAGGATCAAGCTAAGAGCATCAGAAAAACAGAGGATTGGTCCCTAGAGTCTAAAACTAAATGTAAATGATGTCATTATCCATTTTTTATGTCATCATGCTTTTTCTCCTTTCCATTAGTACAGATAACTAATTCAATTATATATGTAACTTGGCATCTGCAATTTTTAAAAGTTAATGAATCTGAGAACTATAATGTCCTAATGCATTAATGAACTTTAATAATCAAATAACAACAAATTTACCTTGAATTTATAATACACCTTTCTCATGAAGAACTCAGAATAACCTAATAAACCTTTATCATTTCAAGGAAATATAGATATGACAATAGCTAGATTCAATTTGATACACATTTAAGTTCCTACTATGTACAAAGAGGGCAGCTAGGTGACGCTACATGCATAGAGCACTAGGCAAGGAATCAGGAAGACCTGAGTTCAAGTAAGGGCTTGGGCATTTCCTAGCTGCGTCACCCTGGACAGGTCACTTACTTAACACTGTTTACCTCCGCTTCCTCATCTGTAAAATGAGCTGGAGAAGAAGATGGCAAATCATCCAGTATCTTTGCCAAGAAAACCCCAAATGGGGTCACAAAGAGTCACGCAAAGTGAATATACAAGGAACTGTTTAAGGTGGTAGATGGAAAGGTGAAATAACACTTAGTTCCTGTCCTTAGGAAAAAATTAATCTCATAGGGATAAATCTTACCTTTCTTGTAACTGGACTGTTTTAAAAACAAAAACTAATCTAATATCTGACAAAGCAGAGGAGTATTATAGTAGATCAAGGTAGAATTTAATGGGTCTAGATGAGAAGCAAGTAAATTCTTAGCTTTATCACTGACTTATTTTTTTACCTTGGGCAAAATTTTATGATGGACTTTGCCTCACCTGTAAAATGTGGAAGTTCATTTTGGATTTCTCCTTCTCTATGAAGGCAGGATGCCAGGTTAGGGATTAAAAAGTTTTCTAAAAACATTTGTAAAGAATTCTGAACTTAAATGTTAAACTAAAAACATTTTTCATTGAATGATTCAAAAACTCATTGAAAATTAGGATGTGAAGTGTCAAACAAACATAGTCAAGTCCAGATTCTTTTGGCCAAATGGGCAGGAGGGTCTCAACTGGTAAAATCTCCCTTTCTGCATTCACTAAACAGTTGGAGGAAGGGAGAAGGCATAAGAAAGGGGATGAAAAGACAGGGTAGGAATGCCAATCTTTAGGGTTTTTTTCTTGAGATGACTCTTCAATAGCAGGTAGAAATTAAATCACTGTTAATGAAAACCAAAGAAATGGAATCAGAAGAGTGACATATACAATGATTATAATGATTAAAAACAACAATGAAACTCGAGAAAAGATATTGGGAGACAATAAATAAGCTATTATATACCTTCACCAAAGTTTATATTATTTTCTTTTTAAAACAAACAGATCTGAATGTGGCCTTATTCTTTATCTTTGTGTATATATATATATATATATGTATATATATATATATGTATATTTGTTACACTTAGAATAGAAATTGTCTACATTTTTAAAATCTCATCATCACTATCTAATTTTCCTCTAACTTTCCCAAAACAATCACTTTGTCTCCAAGAGACACTGTATCAGCAAGGGTTTTTTTGGTTTGGGTTTTGTTTTGTTTTGTTTTTTAAGGAAAACAAGAAGACTCTTTGAACACAAACCAGTGTCAATTAGGGTAAAGAGAAAATATAGAAGTACATTCAAAATACTGTGAATTCTGGGTCTTTACATCTGATGAACAAGCTGCTTTGCCTTCTCCGGAGTAAAGAATCGAGTCAGGGACATGGCAGGCATGCAAAGGGCATTCATGACGGTTCTCTGCTTGATGCTTTTTATCAAAGTACAGAGGAGAGATGGCTGAATTTAAAGACAGAGGATTTGGAGCTGGATATTGACTCTGTCATGTACTGACCACCTGTCTGAGTTACCCTCTGTGAGTCTCAGTTATCTCATCTGTAAAACGAATAAGATTCCATGACATCTGTAGTTCTAGATAGATGATACTACAGACCCCCTCACCAGAGGATTCTGGTGCAACTCTGGGAGCACTGGGAAAGGGAAAGAGAAAGAGAAAAGAGATCTATCTATTCAGGACACCTGATCCCCAAACCTGTTCCTTTATTTTCATACGTCCCAGAGAGCTGCAGGTATGTGGCTTCTTGCTGCAATATAACCACAAGATAGCATTTGAAGAGCTACACTGCGATGAAACCATTATGATGTCATGTCCAGAAAATTCTAATCTGCCCATGACAATATCACTCATTCTAAAGCTTCCTTTCAGAAGTCTGACTCAGGGCCAACACCTGATTAACAGGCATGGCTGGTTTCCTCCCAAGCTGCAGCTAAAGAAGCTATGTGGTCTTCCTTGGGCTGACCCTCTGTCTCTCAAACAACAGGACAAATCATCACATTGTATCAGCAGAAAGACCGGAAGCTTCTGTTCCTTTAGGAGAAGGGTCCTGCAGAAGACCACAAAGCAGTCTGGTCAGTTCTGTGGGTCAATGGTGCAGACCAAGCAGGCTAATTACAGTTCTTAATTATGCATCAGTTCTACTGTGTAAAACAACCCTAGATATGCCTGAGAGCAGAAGAAAAGAGTTTGGGTAGTTTAGCCCAAAGGGCAGGACCCTTTTGAAGCTGTCAGGCAAATCTTCATTCTTTCATTCCCTTCCAGGGTGGAGAGGGAGGGAGGCTCCAGAGGATCAGCTGGGCTGTCTGGGGAGGGACAGAGACAGTGGCTGGGAAGCTTTTGGACTGTTGGACCCCGTCTGAGGTTTTCTTGGCAGAGACACTAAAAAAATCACTGGATTACTTGAAAGCCATGAATTTTAAAAAGAGCCTAAACATAACATTTATTTTATTTTAATTTTAAAATTTATTTCATTAAATATTTCCCAATTACATATTTTTATAAACATATGCATAAAAATCTTTATTTTTAACATTCATTTTTTAAAAAACTTGAGTTTCAAATCCTGTCCCTCCCTCTTACCTCTCCTCCATCCCTAGAGAAGGTAAGCAAAATGATATCAATTATACATGCAAAGCTAGACACAGAATTTCAAGAAATCACAAAAGAAAAAAATCACCCAGATATTTTAGAACCACAGGGTAATGAAAGAATTCACTAGTCACTTCCTGAAAGAATCCCCACAACGAAAATTCTTAGGAACATTCTTGCAAAAATCCACATTTCTAAGTCAAGGAAAAAATAGTGCAAGCAGCCATAAGGAAAGGATTCAAGTCCTGAGGAACCACAGTCAGGATCCCAGGAGATTTAATAGCGACCACTTCAAAGAAGTGGAGAGCTTGGAATAGGCTATTACAAAGGCAAGCGTCTAGGCTTACAACCAAGAACACCTTATCCAGTAAAACTGAGCGTAATCTTACAGGGGAAAATGAAATAGAGGTCTTCTGAACATTCTTGATGAAAATATCAGAAATTAGTAGAAAATTCAACATATAAACATAGGAGTCAAGAGAAGCATAAAAAGGTAAACAAGTGAGCAATCATAAGGTGGGGAATGAGGTTAAACTCTTTACAATCTCGTGTGTGTGTGTGTGTGTGTGTGTGTGTGTGTGTGTGT
>CM053601.1:189018423-189050367 GCA_028646575.1 Pseudocheirus occidentalis | reverse complement strand
GTGTGTGTGTGTGTGTGTGTGTGTGTGTGTGTGTGTGTATAAGCCTCTCAGAACTCCATTGTCTCACAGGATCACAGCAGGAGTCTAATTAGACAAAGGGCCTGGGCGTGATTCTGTTATGTTTCAAGGATCTCAGAAAAGAGAATGGAAAAGGTAGGGAAGAGAAAAGGTGGAAAAGGAGAGGAAGAATCTGGAAAATTATCTCAAACAAGATGCACAAGTACAAGACTATTCAATAAGGAAAAGGAAATGAGGGAGTGGGGAACTTTTAAACTTCATTCTCATCTGAACTGTTCAAAGGAAAAATGTACACAGTTTGGTAAAGAAATACCTATTACCCAAAAGGTCAATAAGAAGAAAAGGCATTAAAGGAAATGGGCAGGTGGGGGGGGGGGCGGCGCAGAATAAGAGGAGTGAGGGATTAGTCAGAAGCAAAACAAGCTCTTAGGGAGTAGAGGAAATAGAGAAGAAAATGTCTCCAAGCCCACTCCACCTTTGGACAGTTCTCTTAGGAAGTTTTCCCCTCTAAATCTGCCTCATTGCTACTCCCTCCCATTCTTCCCAGTCCTGCCCCCGTCTGGCTAAATGGAACAAGTCTAGTCCCTCTTCAATGACGCTTGTACCCGGGAATCAAGGAGACTAACGTGGGACGGATTATAATTCCTTTGGATGTGCAGGAGATGGGGACGATTTAGGTACAGGTAAATACGATGTTTTTTATGACTCGATTCCCCTTTCCTCACAGGAGCAACCAGGTGATACAACAGACCTGACATCAAACTTGGAGTCAGGAAGACTTGAGTGTGAATCTGAACAAGCACGTCAACCTCTGAGCCCCGTCTCCTGATCTGTAAAATGAGGCTAATGCTTCTTTCACAGGGTGGTTGTGAGGATCCAATAGACCACCTTTGTGAAGTACTTTGGAAACCTTAAGTATACTTTTATTCACATTATTATTGTCACTGCTATTTGTGTTGACTGATGTTAAATGCTCTTGCATTCTGTTTATAGGTGAAGTAGAGGCTAGATGAGATGTGCTCTTGGGTCGTAAGTGGCATCCATGGTTACACCAAACAGCAAAGAGATCTTTAGGTGGGGGGGCTGGTGGGTGTCCGAGAGATTTTAAAATAACACTAGAGAGGGTCAAAGTCCTTTTAAAATGGGTCGGAAGGATTATGAAATGAGGAACATCTGAGCTGAGCTTCAGAGGGTAAGCAGACTTCTGACAGGGAGAGAGTGGGGAGAGGGAAGGGAGGTATCAGCCAGGAGTCAGAGCAGGGAAAGCATAGTGTGTGTGAGAGAAGGAGCTTAACTGGAGCATGGGGTGCTTGTAGTCTAGAACTAGATAAACAAGGAAGGAAGGCTGAGGCCAAACTAAGGATTTAAGACTGTTCTAAGAGCGATTCTATGAGCAATTGGGGGCACCACAGTACATAGAACACAGGCCTAGAATCAGACATTCAAATCTGGCCTCAGACACTCATCAGCTGTGTGACCCTGGGCAAGTCACTTCACTCTGTTTGTCTCAGTTTCCACATCTGTAAAATGACCCGGAGAAGGAAATGGCCAACCGCTCCAGTATCTGTACCAAGAAAATCCCAAATGGGGTCACGAAGAGCCGGATACGATGGAATGATAACAAAAATGAGCAATGGGGAATAATGGAAGGTTTCCGAGCTGTAACAATAATGGAATTTGGAGACGCCCCAGTATTGGCTTGGTTTTTGGGTTGAGTGTTAAAACCCAGAGCTTATGAATCCCACTTGTGGGATGGACTTGACGAGAAGAGAGAGGGCTGACTTGGAAGCAGCCGTGGTGAATCGGGAGAGAGGCCCAAGCCAAAAAGAGGCCAGTAGGACTCTGGGAGAGCAGTATCCAGTACTGTGGAGCCTGAGTTGCTGAGAGAAAGACTGCTGAGGGCCAGTTGGAGCTGCCCAGGACTTTTGGGAACTGCCGCCCAGAAAGTTGCCAAGAACTGAGGAGGCACAGCTGTCATGCTGGTATTTTGTCTGTCTGTTTTGATGTTGTTTTTGGCAGATTCACTGGCTAGTGAAGGATAGTGTGGCTGTGAGCCGAGCCTCAGAAACAGAGGTCAGATCTCAGATAGAGATTTTGATGTGTCCCCCGAGGTGTCTGCAGCCTGAAAAAGCTGGCACCCTGGGATATACACTTTAAAAGACTCTTGTCTGAGATCCTGACTCCAACCAGGCTTTTGCCCCCCAAACTTCAGATACTTAAAGAGGAAAAGTCTCTTGTTAGATTACTGGTCCTGTTAATGGGGTGTTGGGGTGCCTAGGTTTGTAACATCCAGCTGCAACTTCAGTTGTAAAGTTACACCTCTCCCAGCCATAAAACCATTAACTCTGCCTCCTCCTTGAGCAGTCCTCTGCTAAGCGGCCATTAGCCCTGCTTATTACAATAACAAGCCATACCTATGAATCCTTCACCCAACCATCTATAAACAATTAGAGAAATTAGAAAAAGCTCCCTTGTTCTAGTGGTCAGTCGCACCTATGAGTCTTTCAATGCACTATCAGTAAGCTAACTCCTCTCTAATTAGGCACATCCTGGATCCCCAGTTAGTCTAGCTTCCAACATGTATCTTGTGAAACAGGACACTGACGGGTAACAGACTGGGTACCTCTCAGTCAGGACTGACCGCTAATTGACTTAGGTGATGTTTCAAGGCAAAAACCTGGTAGCCTCTCCCCCTAACCCCCAGGCTTTTTCCCAGTGAATTATGGGCAATATGCCTGCACAGTAGATATGAAAAGTGCATGTTCCTTTAAGCACTGACCACTCCTTAACTCCTTCCTAAAACCACCCTTATTCACCTAATTAGCATAATTTATACCTGATTTATGTTACTATGGCTATATAATCTGTATTTCTTTGTCCTGTACTTTTTACAGGCTTCCTAAGCCCTCCTGCCTGCTGAATAGCTTAACAACAAATTTTTATAATCATTAAACGGAGTTCACAGTTCTTTCCTGAACTATCCCCAGATTATTTTTTCTCTCACTCACATCTCGGCACACACCTGAGTCTGGCCCTTGGGTGGACCCGCAACACTGCTGTTGCAGAGGTCCTGGAACCTGGCTGTTGGTTCAGAAGCCCTGAAGGAGGATTTTCCTGTTTTATGTTCACAGAAATCCTGGAAGAGGGCCTTGCCCTCTTGTTTTCAGGGGTTCTGGGACTGTTCTACAGGCAGAGAGTGTCTTGATGAGGACACTGGCTATGGCTTTGTTGAGCCTTGTCTCCCCAGGGACTGAGATTGCTGAGAGCTTGCCTCAAGTGAAGAAGAAAGAAGGGCCTTTCCTTGGGTTCTCAATGCTGAGATGATATCTTAACCTTGTAGTAACTTAAGGGTGAATGGCTTTTTGTGCTGAGAAAGTGCTTGGTGTTAATGGATGGTATTGTAATTCAGTAGTGTCCAGGGGTGGGAAACCTTTGGCCTTGTTGTGCTCTGTGATTGACTAAGTGAATGTACTTTGTTTATAATTGGAAACTATTCTCCATTTGAGAAGAGACTAAATGAATGTATTGCTCTATCAGCAAGCACCCTCACATGCCCAGGACAGCTGCTAGCATAGGTTCTTAGATCTGCTTTTCTAAAGGAAAGCAACTCAAAATGGGTTAATAATCTTACTTTAATCAATCAAACAACTTATCATTTACCTAGTTCAGGGGAAAAAATCAGCACCCTGAACTTCAGAGAATACAAACAGAAGTTATAAGCAAAGATACAGATCAGCAGACAGGGTTTCCAGCCGTCTGACCATTACATCCATACCTAGTTACCAGAGAGGGAAGTACCAACATCTGGGTTTTCAAAGGGGGGGGCCCTCAACAGCTTCCCAGAGTCTCATCTGGCCAAATCACACAACTCTTCTCAAAGAGCCCCAAAGCAAAACCTCACGTCAGGGCGCGTGCGCGAGCGAGTGAGCAAGAGAGAGAGAGAGAGAGAGAGAGAGAGATATAGATAGAGAGAGAGCGAGAGAGCGAGAGAGAGTGTGTGTGTGTGTGTGTGTGTGTGTGTGTGTGTGTGTGAATGTCACAGCCCTCTTGACCCACTGCCCAATCACAAAGAAATAAGGTGTGGGCATTCCTGAAGAACAAACCTCCCACCACAAGCTCCATATAACCACATTCAGCCTATTGGGGGTAGAGTATACTTTCAAATCAGGGAAGGTTCTCAGAGCCACTTAAGCCTATCAAAGGGCCTAGGGGCAGGGAAGATCTTCTGATTCTGTAACAGCTGCCCAGGAGTGGGCTACTTGGATCTTTTGTACTTTGCAATTGAATTGAGAGCTTACTTGCTAAATGAATGAGTGACACCATATTTTGACTTTCTCTGTTCTGTGAATCTTGGCTGAATAAATGGGGTTTGCTATGCTGATAATCCAAACCTTGGAAGTTACCTTTGTTTGGCATTACACAAGCCCAGGAATGATTAGATTTGAACAAATTTCAGGGGAAAAAAAACTACTGGCTTTGCCAGTTCCAGGTCCCAGGTGGTGGTCCCTAGTGCTGGCAGCAGGTACTTAGCTGTGTGTTTGATTCGCCTGTAAACTCCTTGAAGGCAGGCACTGTTTGGGGTTTGGTTTTTAATCCTCAGTGCCCAACATATTATAGGTGCTTAATAAATGCTTAATGACTGATGGCTCCATCAGGCTGGAAACAATGAACATAAAGCATTCCTAAACATCAAGCATTACATGGCTCTGTTTAAACTGATTCCACTCTGCCATAGAGCTGTCTATGATTCTGTTCCCTTCAATACCATTGGGCCCCCAAGAAAGATGACTTCTCAGTGAGGGAGATGTGCCTGGTAGGTGGCACATCCGGAAGAGAGCTAGAGTTAAGAGCCCAGAACTGCACCAGGCAGCCGTTGGTGGTTTGGTGGCCTGGCTTCCTGCCAACTGGGCAGTGGCTACAGTACTGAGATTTTGTGCCAGATCAGGGAGAGGCAGGCAGGTACCCATCAACTGCCTGCTTATTAGCAACCATACTATATCGCTTGCCTCCAGCTGGGATATAGCTCATTCCCAAGGCCTCCAGAGGCCACTGCCCCTTTTTCTTCTGTTTTCCAACAAAACTTAAAGGGAAGGAGACGGAGGGAATATGGCTAAAGTCAAACCACTCCTGGCTATTTTTTCTCCTTACTTCAAATCCTTAACACACCTCCAACAGCAGTTAATTAAGTGAACATGATTGGGGTGAATATGAGGGGCATTAAGGGGAAAATAAGAAGAAAGCCTTTTATTGTGTGTTCCATCTACTCTGACAGTATATTCTTTTGAAATCCCCAACATTCTGGCAGAGAGAACAACAAGAAAACTCTTTATAAAACCGTAGAGGCTTGGGAGCTGAGTGTGATCACACAGGATTTAATAGCTAACACAGTATCCTAGGGGTCGAAAGACCTGAATTCAAGTCCTTGTTCTATCAATGTCTCAATTATGAAATTAAATCACAGGAATGGTGATGACATCAGCTTCTGATCTACCTCATAAGAGCAAGATAATGTTTATAAAACAAGCTCTAGGAGGAAAAGGAAGTGCTCCACATGTTAACAGATTCTCCCTTTGTACAGGTAGCAACATCTCAAGCAAAGAACAAGCTCTGGGATCCCAGAGTTAATGCTGAGAGCTTCTCATCCTCTAGTCTAGTGAACAGGCCTGAGCCTGTCAGACCTCTAACCACCTGAACGCACCACTCCTAGTTTCCTTGGCCAACAACAAATTAAGTGAAAAATAACAAAAAACCCTCTCTGACAGTGCAAAGGGATAAGGTGCAGGGAAAAGAAGGCAAGCAATGAGTTCATTGAACCAGACACCATCAGCCAATCAATATCCACTACTACCTCAAGGGCTATTCCGCTAATCCAGCCTTGCACACAAAAAAGGAATGCCTTCTCCTCTGATCTTGAAAAAACACTCTTAAAAATGGCTTAGTGGTGATTAGCAAAATTTTTAAAAACCCTCCAGTAACGAGATTACATCAACAATAATTAGTAATGAAATGGGGTAACATACAAAGGTAGAGCTGGGAAAAACAGGACAATAAACCAATAAGACAAACAAATTCAAATATTTATTCTTACCAAATAGATATCTGCAATGAAGGACCCATTATTATGGATGGTATAGGACAATGGATAGCTTAAAAGGCAGGACTATAAAATCAAGCTGCATTTTCTATAAATATAAAAAACATATATTTATTCTTCAAAATAGCCTTTCAGTGACTCTCTCTTTACACCAAACATTTTGGGAACTCCTGAAATTGCCTTCTGAACCAGTTTGAGCCACTAGAGAAAATCAGTCACATTCTTTGAGAGCTACACTGGTACACACTGTCAATGGCACCCAATCACTTGTACAAATACACGATCAAAGAAAGTTAATTAATAAACCAATGGGACAAATCTCTGAAGTACTTGGCCACTTATCTTACCTTTCCCTCAGTTTACATTTTCTTTGCCTGCTTGGCTAGGGCAAATTCCTTACCCACTGAAGTGTTCTGTCTGGCCTCTGCTCTACATGCGTTTAATTAAATGCATAGACAAGGACTACACTACTGTGGGTAGTTCGTATCTCACAATCTGGCCCTTTCTCACAGGACCATTTTCCTGGGATGGGATATCATCAAATCTTCCAAGTCAACCAGTATTGAATAAACAGGAGAGATGGTTCCTGACTTCCAGACCTTTACACCCTAGCTGAGTACATTCACTTTGTTACTCCCAGGCTCTGGGAGCTTATCCGGGTGAAAGCTCCCAAACCCAAGCCATAGCCCAACTACTCCATGCCTTAATATGAGTGTTGCTACGCTCCAGTGTTGCTAAGGCCAGCCTTCTAAGGGTAAGCCTCTTCACACTTAGCAAGGTTCATTTTAGAATGACAAGCTCCATATCATTCATTGCAGATGGGCCCCTATTTATGGTCTTTTGTGGTTGGTAGCATCTGCCAAAGTCTATAAAACAATGAGATCCCAGGGTGACCATTATGCCACAGGGTATCACTGGAGAATGACCTTAGTAGAGGAGTGGATGATATTATATAAAAATATATCAAATATCCAGCAAACAACATAAGTAAGTCAATCAATCAGAAAGTATTTACTAAGCAAATATCAGGTACACGGTACAGAGACAAAAATGAAAAGCCTTGCCACCAGAAAGCTTAAAGTCTACCAGAGGAAATTATATATACACACACATGACCATGCAATGTATGTAACAAGATGACTCTGTGCTTTCTAGCCTGGATAAGTGGGAGAACAATGGTGCCATTGGGAGGAAAAGCAAAAGCAGAAAGGCCAATGAAGGGAAGATGCAGACTTGCTACATTTGAGATGAAAGTGAACATCCAAGTAAACTATTCCAGCACACGGACACCCAAGACTGGAATTCTGGGGAGAGGTCAGGGCTGAGATCTGGGAGTCAGGACAAAGAGTCCAGAGTTAAAGCCCTGAAAGAGGATGATCTCTCTAAGGGAGAGACAAAGCTGAAGACTGGGCAGTGGGTCACATCCATATTTGGGAAATACGAAGTCAAATAACAATCATAGAAGATGGAGAATTAGAGAAACAGGAAGACAAAGAAAATACTGTGTCACTGAAATTCAGCCTTAAATCAGTAAAATATCCAGGAAACTGACCCTGTGTTCTGTAAAAGAATCTGAGGTTTCTCAAACCAGAAAAAAAAAATGTAGCTTAACATGACTTTGAGAGTGAAAGCTGAAAAATAATGAAGACGCCCAGCTGGATGGCTGTAGCAGGTCAGTTCGCTTAGAGCAGTGATTCTCAACCTTCCTAATGCAGAGACCCTTTAATACTTGTAAGTAGGCATATCTGCATGTGGGCAAACCCACCTGGAGACAAATAGAGGAACCCTGTCTTGGGCCCTAAGACCATTGGAAATATGTTTTCCGATGGTCTTAGGTGACCCCTGTGAAAGGGTCATTCGACCAGGGGTCACGACCCCCAGATTGAGAACCGCTGCCTTAGAGGGAAGTCTGGCTTTCCTACTCCATGCATGGATACGACAAAGCAAAGAACTCAAAGACTGACTGCAAGCTTTGGGGGAGACCTAGAAACTTGCTGGTTAATGAATCAGACACCAAAGTTTCCTGACCAAGCTAATTAAACTGATGAATGAGCTACTTAAAGTACTTTCACATTAAATGTCACAAAAACACCAAATAACAGGGCTGATGATGTGCATGGGGACAACAGCCAGGCATATGGAGGTGGAAGCCTGGTGTTCAGCATGTGGAGGCATCACAAATCCTGTTCCCAAGGAGCAGGGCTCAGGTCCAAATAAATGTGAGCACAGAACAGGCACAGAGTGAGAGTGTGGAGTGAATAAATTCAGGCTCAGGCCAAGGACTACCAGTGTGACCCCAGCACATCAGTTAATGCTCGGTACACCAGATCACCTCAGCAATACAGCCATTATACCACCCACTCCCATCCATACTGTGGCAACGGGAAATTTCATGAATGCAATTGCTTTGAGTTTTTAAAAGCACTTCCTTCAGATATCAGTTATGTGAAATTTGGCATAGATTAAAGATGGTAAAAGGGAGAATGAGTGGTCCCAAACTTGTGCTAGTGTAATAAATGTTTACACTGCAGCAATTCACTGCCTTCTTAGAAACAGCAGAAGTACAAGAATGACAATGATGAGGATAAAGATGACGGAGGCCCCTCTTGGAGTCACACGGCTTCAGTCTTACAAGCCCTTCCACAAATACGCATGCACAACTCTGGGTATGATCACAGACTTAGGGCTGGAAGGGACCCCAAAGGTCATCCAGGCCAAAGCCTCTTGTTTCCTTCATGCCACAATGTCACCTGATCAGCTATTTTACTGTCACACTTTTCCTATATTATTTGATTGAGCTGAAAAGTACCTTTCAAATACTATCATAACAGGTCTTGTTTGGGGAAGTGCATGTTTTCACATCTCTCAGGCTTTGTAAAAACAGGTCACATTTTATATGAACTGATGCTGAGTGAGGGGAGCAGAACCAGGAGAACAGTGTCCACAGTAACAGCCATATTGTACAATGACAGACTTTGACAGACTTAGCCCTTCTCAGCAACGCAAGGATCCAAGACAGTTCCAAAGGACACACAATGGAAAACGCCGGCCACATCCAGAGAAAGAACTATGGAGAACTATTAAACACAGGCATGTATGTATAAAGCCTATATCAGACTGTAGGGTATCTTGGAGAGAGAGGGAGGAGGGAGGGGGCAGAGGGGACACAATTGTAAACTTATGGAAGTAAATGTTGAAAACCAAAAATAAATAAATCAAATTTTTCAAAAAGCAGAGCACGTTTGTGATGAACAACGAAAGGCCTTAACGACAAGGCTACGTTGGATTCAATGGGAGTTAAGTAGAAACTGAAATTTTATTAATCTCATAAACCCTATTTAGTGACAGTTGATTTGGTAAATTGTATTCTCTTCAAAGGCCCAAACTGAAGCACTCTGATCAAATGAAATCTCAGCTGGGTCTTAGCTAATACATTTAGTTCTTTCTCCTCTACAGAGCTGGGCACTGCGGCTATGGAATATCCCATGTGCTTTCCGATCCGGCTATTCTTTTTTTGGTCTCATTCTTGAGAGGAAGCTCATAATAGAAGATAGAGCACTGGTCTTGGGAATCAGGAAAATCTGGTTTAAATCCCACCTCCTACACTCTGCAATCTCAGAGAACACCCTAACCCTAATTCTCTGGGCCTCAGTTTCTCCATTTGTAAAATCAAGAGAGGGACATGATCATCTCTAAAGTCGCTTTCATCTCTAAATCTGCAATCTCATGATCCAGTGATTCTTTTTAATTCTTAGTTGCAAGGGATGGATGACTGTCTGATGAAAATGAAAACGAGTCCATTAAAAAGATATCGATAAAAATGTTTGAGAGAAATCTCAGTTCCACCAGCTCTCAGTCTGTTTTCAAAGCAGAACCCAATGACATACTGAGATGCAAAAGACATTCACAGGTCACTCCTTTTTTGGAATGCTGCTGCTTTTGTTTTAGCTAACATCACCTACCAGACGTGACCTCACCCTCAACTGCTTGGTGAAGGAGATGAGAAGGAACCAGCTGACTCTATTAGCTGTGTCTCTTCTGGCACAAACTGACCAAAGTCCCTCTCTGTGGAGCTCACACTCAAACCTCACGGCCCTCATCAGTGAGACAGCTCTGACTCATAAAGACCCTAATCGTGGTCAAGTGGCCATTTCAGATAATCCTCACCTGGCCAAAAATACAGACAAAACCAGAGGGCTCAGAAGCAGGGCCCACTATTCGGGAGAGGTTAATTTGGAATTTGTTATTTACCTTTTAGGAAGTCCTTGGACACTAAGTCACCACACATGCTTCCTGCACAGGCAACTGTAAGAAATACACAAAATACATAAAGTATCATCAGAAAAAGAACTTTGAAACTGGTTCTATTTAAAGCAGCAAAATGAACGAACATAGATTAAGTATAAATATGAGACACATAATAGCTAGCATTCATATAGCAATTTAAAGGGCTCACATAAAGAGATGAACTATTGGCCATCCCTGATGGCCAACCATTGATCTCAAGTTCAGTGCCTTAATTGCTTCTTTCAGACACCAAAGGATTATGGGAAAACTGCAACATGTAGCCAGTCACCAGAGAATTTCATCCCGATTACACCACTCCAGAATAATAGCCAATTTAAGGGTCTGGCTCTCATTTTCAGATTAGACAGGCAGAAAGGAAGTCAGTCCCTATTAAACAAATTTATAAAGTATGTTTCTATGCCAACTTTACTATTTCAGAACTAAAAGGCAAACTATTCAATGAGATTATTAGAAGTCTCTGCTATGTACTCAAACTTAGGCCAAGGCATAGACTGGAAGAGGAGAATCCTTGGCCTTTAGGCCACACGTGGCTTTCTAGGTCCTTGGGTGTAACCTTTTGGCTGAGACCAAGGTTTACAGAGCAAATACTTTTACTAAGGGATTTGTTCTGTAAAGTTTGGAGTCAGTCAAAGGGCCACACCCAAGGACCTAGAGGGCCACATGTGGCCTTGAGGCCACAGGTTCCCCACCCTCAGCCTAGACATTTAAGGGGGAAAAGCTGGCCAGCCTCTAGGCCCTTAAAATAATATTATTAATAGCTGGACATACACAGCATTCTAGCCTGATTTACGTGGTCTCATCTGATTCCCACAACCACCCACCACAAAAGTAATGAAGATGTGATCATCTCCATTTAACAAATGAAGAACTGGGATCCACTAATACCTTGCCCACACTCACAGGGCTAGTAAGTAGCAGGGCCAGGATTCCATCTCAGGCATCCTTTAGTGAATATTCCCCAATGAACCCTATGAACCCCAAAAGACCTGGGCTACAGTGACAAGGGAAAGAGCAGAGAAGAGAGAATTCTTGTGTTCCCTCCATGGAAAGGTCGTCTGAATTCTGTGTTCTTGTTTGGGCCCAGGCTAGATGAGACGGCCTCACAGGGTCCTTGCGCAGAGTCCTGGGAGACTCTGTTCTCGTATTATGCTAAAAGCACAATGCACTCACTGTCCTTCAAGCACAAAGATAACACTCCAGAGCCCCCATCGGCAGGCTAGATGCTTTGAAAGGCATTAATGAATCTATCTCTCAAAGTATGCCATTATTACCAAGAAGGAAAAGAGAATATACTCAATTTCCCAGTACTTTGTGGGTAGATCATTCCATTGAGGAAATGTTCCAGTTGCTTCCTATCCTGGGCTTTGTGACCAAGTCACACAGGCTTTGCAGCTGCTGTTCCATGTCCACACCGTTCATCACCTGTCCCTTATCCCTAAAAGGGGTGGCTCAGTCAGGCACCTAGCACTACTGAAGCATGGACTATAATGGCTGGGCATACAAAAAGAGGAAAAATGAGTGCCTGGAGCACATCGCTGGAGCCCATTCTCCACTCAAATGTTCTGGTCCTGGAACAAGTGCGTACTTAGTATCAGCACTGGAAGCATGCCTCCCTAAAACATAAAGGAGTGTAGCCCAGCACAGACTTTCACTCTACTCCTATTGGATGCCTAAGGAACAAGCAAAAAAAGAGGAGTACTGGAATGCTTGGCGTCTTGGGGGCTAAAGAAGCTTGTAAATGTCTGATTCAAAAAGCACAGCAAAATGGTGGGGCAGGAGCCGATGACTTAGAATAAGGGCCGGACAAACTGCGAGCCCCTGACAAAGGAGCTGGCTGAGATTTCCTCAAGCTGGCTAAAAGGCAAGAGGGTCAATGTTTGAACTGGTGACCTCTCAACTCTTCCTTCGCCCTAAGGCTCGCTCTCTTCTGAAAGGGCTACTCCAAGCCAAATGACTGAAGCAATAATCCTGAAGAGCCCCAGCACCTGCTGAGTGACCGTCTGGGCAGGGTGGTGGCCTTGTGCCAAGTCTGAAGCATGAAATCATCACAAGCATCAAAGAGATGCAATTCGAGGTTGACTTAAGTTAGAAATCTTAAAACAAGCTTTAACAGTTATTGTAACAAAATAAAATACAAAATAGTGTGAAACACAGAATCTCGGCTCCTTTTGCTCAACTTACTAGTTGTCACATAATGAAAAGGGTCTGCTTGATTTTTTGAACTTGATTCTTCTATGGAAATAAACAGCTCCCCTTCCAACAATGCTTCCCGGCTTACTTCTGCAACTTCCCTCTTCCAGTGAATAATTACATATTTCAAAATCTGAAAAGATCACAACTCAGAGGAAGGGCTTAACTTGTATTAGACATCAGGGTAACAATAAACGGCACGTTATAACATTTCCAAAGACAAAGTAATAACACCTGGAGTTTGAACCCTATACTGCCAGTTTGTACGAGCTCCAGTGACATCAGGTCTGAGCAGAGATGGTGTGTCTGAACAAAAGAGCCACGAAAGGAACTGAGACATAAAGGGCTGTACTCATCATAGTCCCAAAGCATAGGAAACAGAGCCAAATTAACTTGTATTAAAAGTTTATCTGGTCACAACAATTATGGTATATCATGGGCAGTAAGAAAGGAACTGAAATAATCTTATTGTTATTATTAAGGGCAACACAGTGTAATAGAAGAGGGTTGTGTTCATCAGTATTGTTTCTCTGAATCACCCTAATCATCCCTCATAAGTATATTATAATTAGTCATTCATTCTTTCTCATAGCATCAGTTCATTTGCAGTGAACATGAACTGACTCCATTTAAAAAAAAACACTGCTATAATTTCCAGATCCTTCTTGATTTTTCTGATAAAACACCGAACCTTTTAAAAATAAATTTCAAACAGGAATAGAATTTTTCAATACTATTACCATTTGTGTAATATCTTCTATTTTTCTACCACAACACTAGGGCAGTAAGAGAGGTTCTCCAATTTTAGTTTTTACTTTCGACAGGACACTCAGAAGAGGGTGGTCCAACAAAGGCAGAAACAAAAACTAGTAGAGGAAGAGAACACATTTGCCCAGATGTGTCTTTGTTAGCATTCGTGCAGCCTGTTGAGTTAATCCATCAGCACATAAATCCTGAACAGGGAACTAAAGACAATGAAGGGGAACCGGCTCCCAACATGAACAAGGAAGAGGTAGCCTCCCTGTATTGGATACATTATTGTCAATGATCTCACAAGTCATTCTTAAAAATACCTGCATTCTCACTTCTCATGACTGCAAATTATGGGTTCGCTATGATCTCCTGGCAAGATGCAAAGTAGTCATCAATCATGACTTATGTTAAGAAAGCAGCATAAGAGAGACTGGCAAGGAAATGAATGACCCAAAAAGGAGATTAGCCATTCATGTAGGAATAGGGATGAAAGACTGTCCAGTCATTAAGGACTGCAAGAAGAGCTCTTATGTACTGAGTAAACGCACTACGGACAGAAGAACTGCACAGGATGAGAAGTCGCACATGGATTTCAGTCTTCACCAAAGGTGGGGATATCTGCATTGATGAGGTCATTAATCCACCAAATTAGGGAGTCCTCTACTGAAGCATTCCACTTCTGGCTTCCCTGAGACAAGCCTGCACGAAGAGGCAGGACCTCTCTGAGCCTTGGTTTTCTCATACCAAACAGAGGAGCTGCATGTTGAGGTCCCTATATATCGATATTCCTATTAGACTTGGCACAGCTGATGAGAAGGGAAGTGTGTAGGTGCCTAGCAGAGGGGTGAGGCTGCATTTAAGGAGGACAAATTTGGCAAAACGTGTGAGAACTTTAGGAAAACAGGAAGCAGAATCATCTCCAGGTCCAGGTCCTACTGTTCAGTTCAAATAGGAGCAGGATAAAAGGAAACTGAGGAAGGTACAGAAATTTTCAGGAAAATCAAAGAGCAGAGACCTGAAGTGGGAAGTAGGACCTCAGGAAGGAAGAGCTTAGCGAGGCCAGAGGGTAAGAAAAGCAGGAGGGAAGGGTAAAGCAGGCTGGATGTCCCAGTCTGGGGATAGCAAGCTGGTGCAAGGCTGAAGGGGGTGTGGATGGGGTCTCCTTGCTGGGGCTCAAAAACAGGAACGTTGAGTATGACTAATTTATTAAAAAGTGATCATTGGCCATAAAAGTTGTAACCAGGAGTTGAGGTATACACAAGTAATTTTTTTAAAAAACAAAGCTAAAACAGGGAAAAGGCAGGTCCACATGTGCATTGTTGGTGGAGCTGCAAATGAACACTCCCATTCTGGAAAGTCATCTAGAATTATGCAAATGAAATGGGCAAACCGTCTACCCCTGCGGCTAGGTGGGGCCCTCAATGAAGCCACATTGCGGCGTGCCTGGGGGAAGGGACCAGAAACCCCAGCAAGAGGGCTCCGGGAGAAGAGATGATGTCACGGGCGCGCGGTGACGCCACTCTCGGAACTGTAAGGAACCCCGCGGAGGCGCGCGCGTGCGTGCTCGGGCTCTCCCCAGGCCCCGGTCGCTTCTTCTCTCACTCGGTCTGTGGGGGGCGGGGGAGGGGACAGCTAGGTGACGTAAGGACCAAAGAAGCCGACAAAAATGAACCTCTGCAAAAAGGCCGAGAGGCTCCCGCCCCCATCCTCCTCACGCCGCAGCCCCGCCACGCCGCGCCACCTTCACCTCACACACCGCCCTCGCCTCCATCGCCCACGACGCCGCCGACGCCTCTTCACGCGGGCGTCTCTCCCGCCGCGCGCCCGCACCTGCGCACGAGCGGCCGACTCCGGCGCGTGCCCCTGACGCCCCGCCCCCACGGCCGGGGCTCCGCGCGCCTGCGCGCTCGGCTCTTCCTCTCGCGAGCGCCGCCCTGCCCGCTCCCCTCCGCCCGCCCGAGCTCCAGACGGAGGCCGAGGCCGAGGCGGAGGCGGAGGCGGAGGTGGAGGCGGGGTAGGCGGGGGCCGGAGGGAGGAGGCGGAGGCGGGGCCGGAGGGAGGCGGGCCGCCCCGCAGCTCCGCCCACCAGCCCGCCTCCGCGGGCGCCCGCCGACGAACCGGGCCGGGCCAGCCCCGGCGCCTAGGGGGCCCCGCGGGCCGGGGCAGGGATGGCCGGGCGCCGGCCGGGGCTGGCTCTGAGGGCTGCCCGCGGGCGGCGGAGGGGGCGGGGGCGAGCGGCCCCGGCGGACCAGCGCAGCCCGTGACCAGTGACACCGCCGGCAGGTGCCAGGTGAGCGAGGTCGCGCCCCCCTGGGGGGGGAGGGGTCGGTACGGCCGCATCTGTGTCGGGGGGCACTCCCTCCATCACCCTCCCCCACGTGTTCTTGCCCCCCCCACCCCGGACCTGGGGCTCGTTCCAGGGCTCTCGGTCAGGAAGAGGAAGGAAGGACTCGAACTCGTGTCCTGTCGAGGCTGTCGGCTCCGCGAGACCCCGCCGGAGGGGGCAGAGAGGGATGAAGGGGAGGAGGGAGGGAAGATGATGGAGAGGGAATGGGAGGAAGGAAGAGTGGGGGAGGGGGGGAAGGGAAGGGAGGGGAAGAGCAAGGAGGGGGATGGGATGAGGGAAGAGTGGAGGGGGAGGGAGGAGAGAATGGAGGGATCATGAGGGGAGGAAAAGGAAGATGGAGGAGAGAGGATGGAGGGATGGGAAGAGGGAAGAATGCAAGAAGATGGAGGATGGGGAGGAAAGGGAAGATGGAAGAGGGGATGGAGAGGGATGGGAAGATGGAGAGATGGAGGGATGGGAGGACCAGAGGAGGAGGGATGAGACGAGATGGGGGGATGGGAGGATGGGGGATGGAGCTGCTTCTGGAGGCAGGCATCCCTCCTGATTTCTCAGTCTTCCCCCTGGGAGGAATCATGGAAATCTGGCATGTGATCCTTGACACCCCCACCCAAGGTCTCACCGAATCCCCTAGAGGTATCTGGTCACCCAGAAATGTGAGAAGGAGTGAGGGAGTCAATGTGGAGCTCGGTTTTCAGGATTGTTGATCCTGGTCTCCCTAATCCATGCCTGGCCCAAGGGCAGATGGCCCAATGGGGGGTTCTTGGTTCTCCTGGCTAGGTTAACTGGGCTGATGAGAGCCAAGGGCACTGTGACCACCTTTCCCAGTGAGCTCTTAGCTTCGTGCGTGATTGCCCCAGATTTCCTCCCCAGTTCTGTGCTCCTCGATCTCAGGGCGTGGTGCTCTTACCTGAGTCTCTTTATTCAGAGCTGAGCCAACCTGGTCTTTAAGGCCATATCCTCCGACTCTGTGATGGTGACAGTGAGGCAGAGACCCAGAGAGGGAAGGAGGTACATTGGAAAAGTCCGTACTGTGTGCCAGGCACTGTGCTGTACACTTTGTAGCTGTCACCTCTGGATCCATCGGTCATGGCAGGAAAGCCTCCTCATTTTACAGAGGAGGAAATAGAGGCAAACAGGTTATGTTATTTACACAGTTAGTAAGTGTCTGAGACTGGATTGGAACTCAGATCTTCCTCTTTCCAGTTCCAGGCTCTACCCACTGTGGTGCAAGGTGGATAGGATGGCTGGGGCTAGAACCCAGGTTACTAGATCTTGGGTCTCCAACCCTCTTGCTGGTAGCTTCGGCCTGTGTCCGGCAGTGATGAGAAGGACCTTGATCTGTGCTCCCTTGCCTAAGGATTCAGGGTTCTGTCTTCCTGCCAAGTGTGTTATGGGAACAACTCCTGGGGAGGTCATCAACAGAAGGAGCCTCAAGGGAGGCCCCCAGGGGCCTTAGAGATGAAGCAGCCTCCTCAGGACCATGCAGGGCTCCCACACCTAGCTCTCCTCCCTGGGCCAGGCTGAAGTAGTAATTGGTGCTTACTAGCACTTCAAAAGCCTGAGCTGTCTTGTTTGAGCTTCACAAGAGCCTGTTGGGGAGTTAGTTCATATGTCATAGCTACTTTACAGTTGAAGAAGCCAAGGTACCCAGGGTCACATAGCTCTCAGTGGCACCATTGGGACCTGACTTCCCTGGGCTTTTTTCTGTTGGAATTCTCCCTTTTTCAATCCTTGGTTCAATCCTACTCATACACTCCCCTTTTGTCTCCTATGCTGCCCTCTTCCCAGCTTTGTTCTCGTACTCTCCTGGCAGGGTCTCCAAGAAAAAGGCTGAGGCAGGAAGGGAGAAAAGAACTGAGGACACTGACCAGGAAAACTTGGGATCCAGGAAAATGAGGTCTTCCCAAGGACTGAGGGAGGGTCAAGGGCTGAACCAGCTCTTGAGAGGCCCATCTCCCACCAGGAGTTGGAAGGGGTTAACAGAATCAGGTCCTGAGCAAAGCCTGCCCCCCCCCCCTCCACTTCCCATAACCGGGTTTCCTGAAATGGAGCAAGTCCCAGATGCCTCTCTGCTAATCACATCCCTGGCAATGGGGCCATGCTGCTCAGATTAGCTCAGCCCTTCACATTCCTGAGGCCCTCTCCACCTGGAGCCCAGAATCTAGGGCAGCCAAACCACTCACCTACTCCTGCTTTGCTGTTGGGATCAGAGACGCCTGTTACCTTGGGCTGCTAGGAAGGATCATGGGGGCACCACAAGGCTAGGGTGGCCCCGACATTTGTGCTAGTATATGGTGAACAGAGGCTAGAGGACACTTTTGTCTTTCTCCCCCTTGTTGCAATGGCCAAATACCACAGGTGGCTCCTTGATGGGTTTTGCTCCTTGCATTCTCAGGGGCTGCCCAGGCAACCTTCACCCCTCCCTGCCCCCATCTCCATCTCTAGTCTTTACCCTGATTGAGGAAACCAGCAGAAGCATCACCCAGTAGTTCTGCTTTCTGTCACTGACTCTTTTGTCCATAGGCAGGGCTGGATCTGTTTACCATCCTTCTGTGTGCTAGCGAGGAAGGACATATTCTTTGTTGAGTGTGGCCCCTGAAATGTGCAGCTAAGGAAATGCTGGTTCCCAGAAACCTGGGAAACCGGTTAATTTAGAGATCAAAAGAGGCGCAGGGAGCCCTGGTCCAGCAGAGCTTTGTCTGCTCCCCTGGACTTGACCCCAGAAGCCGGGGTTGGAAAGGGCAGGGAGCAGGGCTTCTGGGTGCGCTCTTCCCCTTCTGGCTTCTCTGAATCGGACTTGGTGATCATTGTTCATGATCAGTCATTTCAGTCATGTTCAACTCTGCATGACCCCGTTTGGGGTTTTCTAAGCAGAGACACTGCAGTGTTTTGCCATTTCCTTCTTCAGCTTATTTTACAGATGAGGAAACTGAGGCAAGCAGGGTGAAGTGACTTGCCCAGGGTCACACAGCTAGGAAGTGTCTGAGGCCAGATTTGAACTCAGGAAGAAGAGTCCTGATTCGCAGACCCAGCGCCCTAACCACTGGACCACCGAGCTGTTTCTCCTGCCTTAGGAGCAGATCTGTCTTCTACTTCACCAACCTTCAGTCTCCCTCTGCCATACTAAATAAAAGTGTATTTACCAAAAATTGAATAAGCTGCTATCCAGAAAAAAGCAAACATGGGGCAATGTTACCAGGTACCTGGGTATCAGCCCAAGCTGCTTTGTTCATTTGCCTGGATCCCCGTTTTCTCATTATGAGGATCTACACTGGGGATTTCATTCATAGAGGGCACTCTTGGGGGCAGAAGTGCCCCAACTCTGAGTCTTAGGGTGCTGCCTAGAGTCCTGAGAGGTTAAATGCCCCGGAGGTGAGCATCACAGCCAGTGTGTGCCAGAGGCAAGCTTGAATTCACAACCAGCTCTCTGCCCACTATGCCAGAGGAAGAATAATGTTCACTCCTTAGGCACTTTCTTGCAGGGATGGGATATGATGAGAATCAGATCTACAAACTGTGTGATTATTTAGAGAAATGCTTCAGAAGCGTCTTGTTATAGCTGACCATGGCTGACTGCCCTCCACGGGGGTGGGGCACTGGCTGCAGAGGTGTGGGGGGGGTGGGTGGCAATCAGCATATTTAAAATGCACAATGGAGGAGGTCACATCCAATAAGATGATTGCATTTTTCCATGAAAAAGAACACTATAAGCAGATAATCACCCCTTAATTTACTTTGGATGAAGCAAACACTGGGTGTCCTTCGAGTGAGACAGCTGGATTTGAAGTAACGTCAGGTAGCTGGAGGAGTTGCAGGATCTCTTTGGATTCTCAGCCCCCTGAGATGGTTATGGCCAGGCTTTCCACATTACAGATAAGGGTCCAGGGGTTTTGGAGAGACCAGATGCCTCCTTTGTGTTTACATAGCTGTTGGGCACCAGGACTCCCCCAAAGGCCCCTCTCAACAACAAGACCCTGGGGTCATGCCCTGTACCACCAGTGGCCAAAATCAGTGTTCTAGGCTGGTCCAGCGAGGTCTGGTCCGACATCTAAGGGCTGAGTGTGGCCAAAATCAGTGTTCTAGGCTGGTCCAGTGAGGTCTAGTCCAACAGCTAAGAGCTGAGTGTGGCCAAAATCAGTGTTCTAGGCTGGTCCAGCGAGGTCTGGTCCGACAGCTAAGGGCTGAGTGTGTACTAATGAGAATGGGCTCTGCTTCCTATGTGTTGAGAAGCAGTGTGGCTTTGGGAATAACAAATGTGTCCTGAGGTCAGGAGGACCTGGCGTCAGGCTTGGCTTCCTACACTCCCTGGTTGAGTGACCCTGGGCAAGTCTGCTTAGGGCCTCCAGGCACCTCCAGCACTGCTGAGAAAGTGTCAGGATGGAGGGAATTTCCTCCTCTGGGAAATCCCTCTGTCTATGATATGCTAAGTCCAGTCTTTTCTTATTATCTATAGTGTGATCTCATTTCATTCCCACACCCCTGGGAGCAAGGAGTACTTATAGCCTGTTTTTTAAATTCGGAAGGTGGAGATTCCAGGAGTCGCTGACCTCTGGAGGTGATGGAGGATGAACACCTCTGTTCTGTTGTAGGCTCAGTCCTCTAAGTGCCAAGTCGGGGGTGCTCCCGCTCAGAAGGAGCACATGGAGGAGAGCGGGGCTGCTGCTTAAGGGTGGGACAGCCCAACGGTCAGCATGGCAGGAGGAAGGCCTACTCCCGTCCTCCTAGAGAGCCTAGGAAGGACAAAGCAAAACTAGATCAGAGTCCGTTAAAGCCCAGATAAGAAAGGGCCATGGTCAAAGATCCCTTAGCTGAGGTTCCTCGACACACTAGATTCCAGCTTCTGAAAGAACAACTGAATGGACTCATGATTATGGCCTGTGTGAGTGACCCTGGGTAAGTCACAGCTCCTTCTTGGGCTTCAGGGTGGGCTCTATACAGTAAGAGAGCTTCCAGCTCTAGACCCCCCTGACCAGGTAACCAGAAGTAAGGGACTGTGGGCCAGCATGCTCTTTACTCACGGCCAGTGTGTGTCAGAACCCAGCTCTTCCTGCCTTTAATTTGAGCCCTCCCTCCCTGGAACAGCATTTGTTCCTCTGCTGGGCACAGAAGCCCAAATGCAGACTGGGGTGGGGGGAAGGCTGAGAAACCATTTCCGGTCCAACTCAAGTTTCAGAGCTCAGCGCCAGTGGCAAGGAGCCTTCAACTCCAGCCACAGCGGCCCTCCCCGTCAGCTGAGCCCTGCTGCTGGGGTTGTTTCTTCCCTCTCATTCAGGGGTCAAGGCCTGTCAGCACCAAGCTCTTACTGACTGCGAAGCCAGAGGCCACAGCCAGGTCCTGGGGGCAGTGTCTTTTTCCAGTGCCCTATGAAACAAAGAAATGCCTAGAACATTGTGTGCCTAGCATGGCACTGGTCTAGGGCTGGAGATTAAGCTCTGGCTGACTCCCTCCTTGTATTAGAAATCATTTAGATTTGTGCTCCGTCCCAGCCCGTACCGGGTGCAGCCAAGTCTTGGGGTCATCATCCTGCTATGATAGCACAAATCTAGGCCCAGTGTTGCTCAGGATTCCAGGCTTGCAGATTATAGTTTGGGAGCACAGATTGAAAAGGAACACTGTGAACCAAAGCTGGACAAAAATAAAAGTCTCCTAACAAATCAGCTTCCATTTCTCCAGAATAATGAACGAGTCGGCTACTTTACATGAGCTCCTCCTGTGCACAGGAGCTCCGTGGGGTAGCTCTCAGCAGCTCAGAAAACCTCCGCTTTGTGGGGGAGAAGCTAAGGCTGCCACTTCCTCCATGGCACAGCTTCTCTTCTGATGCCAAGAGGACCTTATTGGCATGACCCCTCGTCTCAGACCTCAGGTCATCAGGCTTCCGGGTCGCTGGGGGGACTTCCCAGCCTTGTGTCCTTCTGACCCTAGTAGCTCCTTGTCTTGGGAGGAGCTCCCCTCTGGTAGGCCTCGGGCAGGGCCTGCCTGCTGGAGGGAAGGAGGAAAGAAGGCAGCCGTCCCACATGCACATTGCCCCGTTGTTTTCTCCAGTCTGGGGCTTGTACAAAGGCAATTCTTGATCCATGTTAGGGAAAAAATAACGCTTAACTTGTTTTGCATTAGTGCCACTAAACAAAGTTAATTCCCTCAAGGTAAGTGAAATATGCCATGACATTTACAATCTATTGTCTCCAAGAAACTGCCTGCCTTCTGATGAAGAGGTTTGAAATGTCTGCAGTGTTCATTCAGGGGGTTATCCAAAAGATCCCCTAAGAGGAAGTTACTATTAAGATAGAGAATAATGTATGTGTGTGTGTGCAGTGTGCCCTTGAGAGCCCCAGGTGCGGATGGGGAGCAGAGCGCTGTGGGGCGCGGAGGCTTTGCCTTTGTGAGCGCTGACTTCACTGGGCCTCAGGCCGCCATGTCTAGAGCCCATTACATTCTCCAGGGTCTTGGGGACTGTGCTCCACAGACCCTTCTTGCCATCACCAAACCCTCCAGGGCTCTTAACCTGTAGGTGGCTGGATATTTCTGGCAGGCAGACTGTAGCTTTAATTAGCTTCCCTCCCCCTGATAGAGGTCAGCAGCAGTAGATGGCACAAAAGCCGCCTTATGTGTGGTCAGAACATGCCAGTTCAAATCACCTTGACCAGCCTGTCATCTAGCTTGGGTCATTTTTGTCGTTTTAAAAATCAGTGTATGTTTTTCATGAGCTGCTGTACTTAGGTCTTAGCTGTCCTGGTTTGGCTGGACTAGCCTGAAGTTGTTGCTGTTAAAAACAGGTCTAACAGAGTTAGCTAACCACCAAGTACTGCCCATAGTACTGGATGAAGCCAGCTCTTCCTGCCCTGCCCTGGGCAGCAGCAGGGTCTCCACTGATCCCTCCTTGCCGCATGTGGACTTAGGAGGGACCCTTGGCCACCATGACATTTGTGGATCGATAACTTGCAGACATCCTAACTTGTGTCAGAGATCCCTGGGAAACATTGGGGTCACTTAGCTTCCCTCCTTCCTGGGACTTGAGTAAGTGGAGTGGGGGGCAGAAGCCATGGCCAGCCTGTTCTCCAAGAGCCAGACTTCACCCCGCCTTTATCCAGGCACTTCATATCATCCCTCGATGGCTTCCCTTGGTCTCTTTAATCTTCAAAAGAAAAGGTGCAGGAATACTAAGTTAGGAATTAAAAGCCTCTATACAGTTTGTTACCAGCTTCTAAACATGTGAACCACCATAAGGAGAGAAATCTAAAAATGAAAGGCTTTTTGAATGAGAATTCTGTTCCATTAAACCAGCAGCTCAGACAGCAGAATGCAGAAAGCTGGAGTCTCAGACTCCCCAGCTCCCAGCGCCTGTGTTGTGTGGCTTCCATCACTTCGAGGGGCCCTTCTGGCTCTTCCCCTGTGGGAGGTGGGCCAGACTCGTCCCCAGCTCCAGCTGCCTTGGCTTATGGCCTCAGGCCACTTAGGAACGCAGAAAGTTCTCAGTCAGAGAAACAGCCTCTTAGCACCAGCCACACAAGGTCTGATGTCAGCATGCTCCTCTTGTCCCAGACCCAGAATCTGGGCCGCCTTTGGGCCAGAATTCCCTGAGTTGCTAAGTGGGGCTGGGAAGCTGCAGTGAGTGAGGACAGGTCAGAGAGGCTGATTGATGGGAAGGGGGGGGGAGGTAATGGAAATGCCAGCCCGCCTGCCCGCCTGCCAGCAGAGCTTCCCGGAATAATACACGGAGGAAAGCCGGAGGAAAGGGCCACGAGAGCTTGCGGGCACGCAGTAGGAATTGTGAAGCGCACAATCGAAGCCCACTCCCAAAGAGAGCTCTGGGAGAAGGCTTCCAGTAAGTGCCCCCCGGCCGAGGCGACCCCCGGGACCACCCCCGCGCGCGCCGGGTTGCCATGGCGCTGGGCCGGGGCGCAACACTGCCCGCGGCTCCAGATGGTGCGGAGCGCCCCGCATCCCGAGGGAGCGGGCGGCTGGCGGCGGGGGGCGGCTATTGTCCTCCGCCAGTCGCCGCCGCCGCATTCCTGCTGCTCGCGCCCGACCCGCGCGTCACCGCCGCCGCCACGCGCCCGCACCCGCACTCGGCGCCCGCCGGCGGCTCGCTGCCAGCCCCGCGCTCCGCGCGCCCTCCGCTCCACTCCGGCCTCGCGCGTGTGCCGGGCCTCTGCCCGGCGCTCCGTTCCGCCTCCTCCCCCGGCGCCGGCGCCGAAGACCAGCCACCATCCCCTGCTCCCCCAAACCGTCCGGTCCGGCCGCGGCGTCCCCCCCCGATTGATTGCGATCGTGGCCTGGCCGGGCCTCCGAGGTAGGGAGGGAAGGAGCCGGTGCGGCCGCGGGGGCGCTTTGTCGGGTCGGGGAGGAGGGGGAGGCGGCGGTGATAGTGCTGGTGATGAGCTCAGCTTTGTGCATCCGGCGGCGGCGGGGCGCCGAGCCCCAGCTGGCAGGAGCCGGCCGGTGAGGGCTGGGGCTGGGGGCGGGGAGGAGGAGGGCAGCGCAGGGCTCCTGCTAGATAAAGGGGCTCCCCTGCCAGGAAGTGGGGAGCCGAACTAGTGACTCCCGCTTGGGCTGCTCTGCCCCTGCCGTTTGCACCCCCAGTGGGCTTGGAGGAGATTTGTGACTAGCGCCTGATTCCATGAAGGGGGGTAGGACAGGGGCTTAGAAGTCCTCACTTCTCCCCTCGGATCTCTCTGCCGAAGATGCCCAAGTGGTTTTGTCGTTGGGAGGCTGAGTGACTGCCTACCGGGCGACATGTTTCTCTCCCGTTACTGGAGACGTGTGTGAATCTGTGTGACTCCGGGCCTGGCTCATTCTCCCTCCCCCCCCAGACCCCCCCAGCAAGTGTCAGGGTGGCCGGGTGGCTGTGACGGGCATTGTCAGCAGTGCGGGGGAACAATTGGAATTGGAGACGCTGCCGTCTCCATCAGGGAAAGCAGCCCCTGCCGGGATGGATCTGCCCTCAGATCCTGCTGAACAAGGGGGACAACCCATAGGGGTAAAGTCAAGGCCTTGCTTCTGTGGGAAGGAGCTGGCAAAGGTGATCTGTGTGTGTGTGTGTGCGCGCCTGGGCAGGGGAGCCTCTGGGCACGACCCCTCAGCTGGGGTGCTGCTGCCAAACCCAGTGCTACAATCCTTTCTTCCCATCCACTTTTGCTACAGTTCTGGGAGATCTCCCAAACCGCACCCCATGACGGCTTTTCTCAGATACAGGTTCGACCCTGCCCTAACCTGCTGCCAGTGTTCCTGTAGGCTGTTTCAACAGCTGCCCTCCTCCACCCCAAAACCAGCTGCCTTCCCAGGGCAGGAGGCCTCATAGTTTCAATGTGGGCTGGGTCATCCAAATGGGCGTGGGGGTTGAAAGTGGAGCGGACAAAGAGTTCTAAATATGCCCCTCCACTAGTTAACTTTGGGGCACCCTCAGGAGAATTAAAGGGAAGGGCAGAGACAGCTGAGCAGAGAAGCCAGGGTGTCCTCCTGAGAGGGAACATGATGGCTCAGGAGCAGAGGCCAGCCGCCCGATCTCAGAGGTGGGGTCTGGGTCCTGGAGCATAATCCCACAGGACTCCATGGGCTACAAGAAGCTTCCTCTTTCCCCTTCCTGTGTAGCCACCCTCCACTTTCAGGTTTCGGATGCCTCCCTAGGACACTGTGGCTTTCTCTTCCTTTTCTCTTTCTACCAGCGTGTATTTCCAGTCAAATAAACTGTTCTTAGCTCCCCATCCTGGTGGGTGCCTGCTGGTGCCCTCTGCAGTCCTGCCCAGCCCTCATCTTCCCTCCACATCTTTCTTACCATCTAGTCCTCCCCGATTCTGTAATGCTTCTGTTCCCCGTCCCCAGCTCTCTCTCCTCCCTTCTTGATTCGGATCCCATTTTAGACTTCACAAACTCCTTGTCAGATATTCCTGGCACCGAGCTGGCTCAGTATGTCTCTGGCACATTCCATCATCACTCTGAATCCTGAAGTTGCAGACACAGAAATTCTGCACCCATTTAGCCTAGGGGACAACCTGAACTGAAAACCAGAGGCCTGGAAGTTGGCCCTGGGATGATGGAAGTGCCCTCACACCTGGGGCTTATGTGGGCTGAAGCCTCATCGCTCCCCCAAGCAAAACAGCTGCTTTTCATCTTCCCCGGACTCAGTTCTGAGATTGCCTTTGCACTGCCTCAGTTTCCTTCTCTGTAAAATGAAGATAACAGTATTTGTACTACTTACCTTAAAGGGTTGCTATGAATCGTTGTATCAGTGCAAGTCAGGGCTATTTCAGGAGGGCCTCTTCTCAGAACCAGCCTTCACTCCTTCCCATTTATTTCATTCATTCATCAAGTACTTATTATACACATATTATACACTTATTATACACTGAGAATACAAAGGTAAAAAATAACCAAACCCAGTGCTGCCCCCCAGGAGCACTGGGGAAAAAGGAGAGGTAGAAAGATAAGTATATAAAAGTCAAGTCTTTGGTGGGGGAAGCACCCAAAGAGCCGTGGCGACAGAGAAAGAATTGGGAGTTGGTAGCTAAAGGAGAGTGGAGCAAGGTAGAGGAAGAGCAGAGGGGTCTGGGGCAGCCCCACTTCTAAATCTGGGAGGCAGGACCTCTGATGAAGCCCAAAGCCAGCCTCCAAGACCAGAATGGAGAAGCATCGTGTCTGGAAACAGGACCACAGGCAGGCAGGACTTCCATCTAAATCACTGGGGTGTTGATTCAGGAAGAATGCTGTGCCTGCAGTGACTAGGAGGTGGAATTAACTCTGGCTGTAAGAGTTTTAGCTACTCAGGTCCAGCCTCGAGGTTGATGGCTAAGAATAAGGTGCTGGTGATCCTGTAATCCGGATTAGCTGGTGTGCCCTGGCAGGGTCTGCCCAACAGGCAATGCCTTGTAAACCACCAGAGGCCAGGGGGACACACAGGGCGAGCAGGCATGTGGATCGTTGAAGGGCAGATTGGATGAGGTGATCCCAGGAAGTGGGAGGAGAGATGACAAAAATCAGACGGTGAAAGGAAAAAAGGTTTTCTTGGAGACAGGTTCCACCCTGCCCTCCCTGCAGCCTCTCATTCCCTTAGAGAGCTGGAGACATGTAAGAATATGGGCACAGACAGAGCCTAGGGAAGCGAGGGATCTGGGAGTGCACAGAAACACATATGTAAAGAATGTAAGGAAAAGCCAGAGCTCTCCGTAACAGATACATCCACAGTGGTTCTGGAAGCATGGATTAATGGGTCTGAAGGCCACAGGACACAGGCTTTAACGGAGACATGGAAAGAAGTGGAGCATTGAGCAATAGGACCAAGACCAGCAGGCACACACAGAAGCACCAAGACAGGATGGTGTGGGTGTGCGCCTAGGCTGGCCCTGACCCACCATGCTTGGGCAGCCAGGGGCCTAAAGCAGCTGAGACCCAAGCCCTAATGGGGTGCCTGGGAATAGTAAGGAGCACGCAGCCTTGCTTTCCGTTGTAAGTTCCTGCTGTGTACCTGCCCACTGTGTGCAGGGCCCTGGGGACACAGGGACCAGAAGTGAGTGAGCCCCTCACCTCAAATGAGGAGGAAGAAATGGAAGATTTCCAAGGTAATCTGGGGGCCTGGTAAGGGCACTGACCCCAAATTGGGGGTATCAGGAGAGGCCTCTGGTAGTAGGGGGCACCTCAGGGGTCCTGGGAGGTAGAAGGAAGAAGAGAAAGTAAGAAAGGTGAAAAGGCAAGAGACTGCACCCGTCAGAGCAAGGAGGGAAGTTGGGCCAGACCCAGAGGTGCACAACACCATTGTGACCGTCAGGGTGCTTCGCATCCATGATCTCATCAAGCTTCACAACCTTGTTATTATGCTCATTTTATGGAAGGACAAACTGAGGCCAAGAGCAGTAAGGTGACATGCCCAGGAGCGTGGGGCTAAGAAGGTCCGAGGCAGGATTAGAACCCAGTGCTCAGTCTGCTACACTCAGGATCACAGATTTAGGGCCAGGATGGTGCTTAAAGGCATTTGAATACTATCCTTTCACTTTACAGATGAGGAGACTGATGGTGCAGTGGCTCTAACGCTGTGGTCAGTGACTGAGCAGAGATTTGAACTCAGGGCTCCTTGTCTCCTGCCCCAGATGACTTGGTTTTCATCATGTATCTATCTTGTGTGACTTTCAGTGCCAAATAGGGGGGTTTGGGTTGGGCAGCAGGGGAGCCCCTGGAGCTCTGGGGAGAAGTGACCCACTCACATCCTCAGGCTCCACAGGGGGGAGTTTCTTCTCCAGCCTTACTGACAGTTGGTTTTGGGTGCTTGGGCCCTACTGAGGGTCTTGTGAGCACGTGGAAGGGGTCCTCCTCACTTGAGAGGGGTGGCCAGGGCCGTCTTCTGTCCTCAGACCCCTGGAGCCCTGTGCAGGTACTGTGTCACTCCAGAGGTGGCCATTGTGCACGCTCCCCGCCGCTGTGCCCAGGCCTCCCCTGGCTGCTGCTGCTTAGCCCCAGGGAAGGGGAGCCCATGTGAGATGGAGCCTTGGCTCTCTCCTAATTAATGGAGTGAACGGTACAGAGCCCAGTCTGCCTGGCAGCCTAGGCCCCAGTTATACATTTGGAGCAGGTCTAGAAAGTGTGGAATACTGGGGTCCTGCAACCAGAGGAGCCCAGGATTCTAGTGAGACCAGCCCTGAACTCAGAGTAGGTGCTGGGCCAGAGTTAAAATCCAGGTTCATCTACTGACCCACCTGTGTGATCTTGGACAAGTCACTTCTCTATTCTGGGCCTCAGTTTCCTCATCTGTGAAACAGGGAGATCTCTGAAACCGTTTTTAGCCCTGGGTTTGTGCTCTTACAGTGCTGAAAGACCAGTTCCGGAAAAACAAATGTCAGTGTGATGGCTGAATCCAGTAGATGCTGTGCTGAGCCCTAAGAGACAAACACGGCAATGAAAGTTTCAGGCCTCACAGAACTTAGTTGGGGGGCGGGACACAGGATAACACATGGGTAGAGTAGCAAATCCATAATGGTTTGTTAAGGGGAGCATTCCTTCCACCTGGGGAATGAAGAGAAGCTTCTTGGACAGGGAGATAGGAGGGTGTAAGGCCGGGGGGCAGAGTATTCCAAGCCTGGGAGAAAACCAGGACAAAGGTGTGTTTAGTAGGTGAAAGGTCCTAGAAGAGCTCTGTTCTCCCGTAGATAGTCCTACGCCAGGGCCAGGGGGGCATCCAGTGGAACAGCAGATCAGAGAGAAACTCCATTGTGCTCCTCTGTCTTGCCCTGGCCTTCACAAGAAGGCAGCCCAGAGCTCCAGATGCTTGAAGATAGGATTTTCCAAGGGTGTGTGTGTGGGGGGGGGGGTGTCAGGTAAATAGGGTCTGAAACCCTGAGTGGGACCTCACTAGGGGCAACCCTACCTGACCTCTGGCAGGTTCTCAGTCCTAGCCTGTCAGGGCAGCAAGTGGGGTTCAGTGGGTCACTGAGCCAAGGAGACAGGAATGATCAGTACATGTGTGCCTCAGAGCTGGAGCAAAAGAAAGAACCAGCCCGGAGACCTAAGACACAACCCAGGGAGGACATCGGAAGAGATCTGAAGACAGAGGTGGGATCTGTCGAGGCAACAGCAGGGCAGGAGATGGAGAAGGGGGAAGAAGGAGAAAGGAGAGGCCAAGGTCAGAACCCAATCAGAACACACAGGTAGAGTCATGGATTAAGGCAAGGGTGGGGCCTAGTCTCAGCTCCCTCATCCAGACCACAGAGGCAGAACCATGGGGTTCTAAGAGCAGGTGAAGGGATGGAGCCTGGCCCAGGCCCAAAGTCGTAATCCAGTAGCTAAGACTGGAAACATGACTACAATTGCCCAAGACGTAAGCCCACAAGAAGACTGCAAAGCAAGTGCCTTTGAGAGTAAATAGCTTAGAACAGGACAACACCTTCACCCCTGAGAGAAGAAGACAAACAGAACTTTGTGGTTCCATGATACAACAAGAAATGTTTAAGTCAAAAGACTGAAAAATTAGAAGAATCTGTAAAGTATCTACCATCGAAAACAACTGACCCGGAAAACAGGAGAAATGATTGAAGAGTTATCAGACTTCCTGAAAATAAAAAAAATAAAACACTGAATATTATATTTCAAGAAACCAGAAAAGAAAATGCCTAGATCTATTAGAAGAGGACAAATTAAAAACGGAGCCCACCGGTCACCTCCTAAAAGACTCTCCCAATTGTAAACAGCCAGCACTGTCCACAGCTTCCAGGTGAGCAGCAGCCAGCATTGAGTTCCGGTGCCCAGGTGGTGCAGGCAGGGTCAGGAAAGACAATGGTACAGCTACTTCCAAGGAGAGGAAATCTTGGAACACGATATTCTGAGCCAGAGGCACGGAGGCAGAAAATGGATATCACATAGAGAAATGGCCAGTGGGCCAGTGGCCTGGCATGCACGCGTGTGTGTGTGTGTGTGCGTGCACGCGTGTGTGTGTGTGTGTGTGTGTGTGTGTGTGTGTGTGTGTGTAAGTGTGAATGAGCCTGGAACGAGAGGCTGGGGCCAGGAAGGAAAGGGCTTTCAATGCCAAATAGAGGTATTTGCATTTTATCCTAAAGGCAACAGGGAGTCACCAAAGCTTCTTGACTTTTGGTTGTGTAGCCCTAACGTGAAGGACTCCACCAGAGGCACTTTGCTTGAAGACTGTGCTTAGCCATTTGGTGGCTTCCGGTCCAGACTTCATAACCAGATAGATCTGTCGTGGGGATCCTCATTCTGTGCATCCAGCACCCTTTGTTCAGAGTGATTCAGCCTCACCTGATGTTCATTTCTCTGTCAATATTTACAGATCAAATGCAGAGGGCACAGCCCTAGGATATATGGTGGATTTGGGGGAGAAAAAGCAACCTCAAGTCTCTCTTCCCTGTCCAGGCTTGAGTAGCTCTCTCCTGACAGATGAAATAGCAGCCCTGTCCCTGAAGCTGCTCCCAGAGCAGCCCTGCCACTGACCAGTAGACATGCAGAGGGGCAGGTTCTAGCAAAGAGAGTCACCATCTGTCTGTGTACGTGCTGTCCCATGTTCTCCCTGCTTCCCACACAGCCTGTTCTGATGATTAGTCCTTTCTTTCTGTCAAGTCCCAAGAAAGACTTCCCCTTACCCCTTTCTGTTTTCTGCCACCCTGGCTCTAACTTCTCATGTTTGAGTAACTTTGGAGCAATCCTGGCTCCTCAGGGATGTCCCAAACTCCAGGTTCCTTCGGGAGCTGAACTTTCAAGACTCACCCTGACAGAAAGCTTTCTCGGATTCCCCTCAGCTGCCAGTGCCTCTCTTCACCCTCTTCCTCAGACCACCTTCTCTTCTCTCTAGATCCTGTCTCTCCACAGACTATCAGCTCCTGGAAGGCAGGCCTGTTTCATCTCTGAACCCTAGACTCTAGCATGATGCCTGGCATGCATTAGACGTTTAATAAATGTAACTGAATTGACAGTTTATGCTTAGACCTTTGGAGGGACTATCTGATGAACTAGTGGGGGTGGAAGAAATTCACATGTTTGTTTTGAGGAGAAAAATATTTGTTTGGGTAAAGTCCTGAAGAGCCCTGGCAGGACCAGGGAGATGGCCACACTATTTACTTACTAGCATCATAGGCCTGGGATCCTAGAAGCGACCGCAGGCTGTCATTACTGAGGAGGAACCCTGTAGCTCTCAATGAAAGGGCCACATAAAAAAAAATGTTAACGAGGTTTTTACTTGTAATTGGGGGAAAAAAACCAAACTTACTTAAAAAAAACAAAGATGAAAGAAAGGACCACAAATCTCCCACTTTTGTTTCCAGTGCCTCTTACCTGAGGGACCCCCAGGTCCATCAGTCTCTGGGAGCTGGGCTTTCTCCAGCCCCAGAAGCCTCCTGGAGGCTCTTCCTTCTTGCTGCTCTGGACTGTGGTAAAAGCAGCTCGCTGCTTGGCCTTGGGTCCCTGCTTCTGATACATACTGCGCACTCTGTCAGGCTAGGTCTCTGCCCCTCCCGCCTGCTCTGTGTGTGTCTGTGTCTGTCTCCTCTCTCTGCCTCTCTCATTTTTTTTCTCTCTCTGTCTCTGTCTCTCTCTCTCTCTCTCTGTCTGTCTGTCTCTCTGTCTGTCTCCTCTCTCTGCCTTTCCCTCTCCCTCTCTCTGTCTGTCTGTCTTTCTCTGTCTGTCTGTCTTTCTCTGTCTCTGTCTCCTCTCTCTCTCTCTCTCTCTCTCTCTCTCACTTCTCTTTCTCTCTCTCTCTCCCTCTCTCTCCCTCCCTCTCTCTCTCTCTCCCTCTCTCTCTCTCCCT
>CM053601.1:188984908-189017923 GCA_028646575.1 Pseudocheirus occidentalis | reverse complement strand
TCTCTCTCTCTCTCTCTCTCTCTCTCTCTCTCTCTCTCTCTCTCTCTCTCTCTCTCTCTCTCCCTCTCCATCTCCCACTCCCTCAGACTCCCAGGCCTTGCCTTCCCCATCCCCACAGCTCCCTGGGAGGCTATTCCTTGCCTCAGAAGCCATAGCTGATCTTTATCTCATTCCAGCACATAAAACAAATGAGCCCCGTTGGGTGACGCGGTGATAATCACTCCCAGGGCCACAGTGCTTAAGATGGAAGATGAAGAGCAGAGTACATTGGGGCTGCAGGGTAGGGGAGAGGAGAGAGCATGGGGAGGTACAAGTTTAAAGATTAACTCTGATTCAAGCTCTGGTCACCAGAGTCCTTGGCCCCTGTCTGGTGGTTCACTGTCAGGCGGATATAATTTTATCAGCTGGAATGGTGTGGAGGAAGAGGCGGGGCCGCCACGGGACTTCCCCCTGTGACCTGCAGCCTGGACCTTCCAGGGCAGGTGGTCTCCCCTCCCCTTAGACTGGGAGCTTCTTGAGGACAGGCGCTGTCTGATTGTCTCCCTGTGTCCTCAGCCCCAAGCGCCAGTGAGAATACAGTCGGTGCTTTATTCCTCACTCACACTCCCCCTGCCCCCTTTTTTCTCCTACCAAGTTGGGCCCTTTGTTGTCACTGGAGCTCTGAATTTGGAGTCAGGAAAACCTGGTTTCCAATCTTCCCTCTGACACGTAGGGGCCACAGACAGGTCTCTTGGCCTCTGAGGTGCAGTCTCCCCACTTGGACAAGCGAGCCTGCTTCCCAGAACTGCCATAAGGCTCGTGGCCAGCACAGTGTGTGAGTTGTGATTGCTGACTATGCCTACAGGACCGTTCCTCCGCCACCATGAGCAGCACCCTGCAGTCACCCACAGACTTTGACAGCTTGGAGATCCAAGGCCAATACAGCGACGTCAACAACCGCTGGGAGCTGCCGGACGTGGACTGGGACAATGAGAGCAGCTCGGCCCGGCTCTTTGAGCGCTCCCGCATCAAGGCTCTGGCAGGTGGGTTTCCTCTTCCCCTTCCTCGAAGCCCAAAGCCAACCATGCCCGCTCTGTGGCACTTTGGGGAGAGAAGGAGCTGGCCTCTATCCCCATTGCTGCCGGATTCCCCAGCTCCTCCCCCCACATAGCCCTAAGAAGCCTGGCAGGCCCCCTGCCCAGCTCCCGGGCCTGGCCTTTCTCCCATCCCTCAGCCAGTTCTCTGCTATCCTTTGTCTTTTCAGTCCCATTGTCTTTTGATTCACAAGGCTATTTTCCCTACCTGATCCATTATCCCTCCACCTGTTCCCTTGCATCACGTGCCCTGGGCCTGCCTGCTGCCTCTTCCTTCTGCCTTTTCTCCGACGTGCTCCGACGGCTCTGGCCCCTGCCCTCCCCTCCAAGCACCCACAGACCTGTCAGACGGGCCCTGCCGCGTTCCTGGGCAGAGTTGTCATGACGATGAGGGAGCGTGCTACCTATCAGTGCCAGACCCCAGCCCTAGGGCCCCCATCCCCCAACTGACTGGCCGACGAGACCTTCCCATGGGAGGCCTGAATGGTCAGGGAAAGGGTCAAGTTCAAGGATCAGACTGTGGGAATTGCTCCTTGGGGTGCTCTATGGGCCAGCCTCCATCCCTGCCCCTCTGCTTATGTCCTCAAGGGGGTTTCTGTTTGTCCGAACAGTGCAAAAAGAAAGGTCTGAGAGAAAACCGGCTGAATGGGGAAGGCTGTAGCTCTCCCAGCAGGTGGGAGAGTGGGGGCAGGAAGCTCCAGGGATGGGAAGAAGGAGAGTCTGGCTGTCCCAGGCTCCTTTGCTGTCTGTCTGGTGGGGAGTGGCCCAAAGTGTGAGGGCCCCAGGCCAGGGCAGGGCTCTGCCGAGGGAGACCGAGGTGGGTGGAGCAGGAGCCACAGAGGGGTGTGTGAGCCTGGATCCTCCCCCATCTGTCCCTTCCCCAAACCCCCAAGGCCAAGGGAGGAGATTGCTCCCCAGCTGGAAGGTGGGGGTCTCTGGGGGCTCACAGTTCCGCCCTCTCCCCCTCTTCCCCCCCCCCACCATGGAAGCCTCAGGAGGAGAGCTACCCAGTGAGCTTCGCAGGGGTCCTCAGGGCCATGCAGAGAGGCCCAGCCCAGGCCAGAGGGTAGGGGTTTCAGACCCCTCTCTGCTCTTTTTTATTCGGGGTCTCCTCAGACATCTCAGGATCTCTGAAGCACACTTTCCCCAAGAGGAGCAGTTAGAGGGTGCTCAGAGATCCCTCCTCCCCCGCAGGGCCTGGCCCTGCCCCAGCCCCTTCGCTCCACCTCCTCCCCCTCCCCCGCCGCTGTCCAACCTGTTTGTCTGGAGCATCGGCGGCTCTGCCCCTGCCTGCCAGAGGGCTCAGCCAGGTGTGCCCCCTTCTGCCTGGCCCGTCAGCGCAGCGGCAGCAGCGCCTGGAGCTCAGCTGCTCAGACGGCCCCTGGGTCCTCGGCCCCTGCTCCCCTGCATCCAGGACCCCAGCTGCCCTGTTGGCACAAGGGCTGACTGTGACCTTGGGCCCCTGACCGGGGCAGATGGACTCTGGGCTGTCGACTCTGTAGGAAGCAGCAGCCAACATGAATGGGAACGGGCTGGTGGGGAACGGCCTCAATGGGGCGGGGGAGCCCCACTATGAGACTGCGGAGGGGACTGGGCGCCCAGGGAGCCCCCTGCTCTCCCCTGCTGCCTTCATTAACTCTGCCCAGTATGCCAGCGTGCTGGAAGGACGGTTCAAACAGCTTCAAGGTGAGGGTCCAGCAGGCAGGCAGGAGGGCCTGTCATCGAAGAGGGAGAGAGAGAGAGAGAGAGAGAGAGAGAGAGTGTGAGTGTGTGTGTGTGTGTGTGTGTGTGTGTGTGCGCGCGCGCGTTCGTGCACACACGTGTGAACAGCTGAGGGGGGGGGTGGATCCTGAGAGGAGCTGGGCTGGGTCAGGAAGGAACCAGAGAGAAAAGGAAAGGAAGAGGGCAAGCATTCATTAAGTACCTGCTGTCTGCCCCACATTGCGCTAAGAACTTCACAAATGCCCTTCCATTCATGGCTAGGAAAGGTGGGGGCTGTCAGCGGGGGAAGGATGACAGATAGGTTCGGCCACTGGTGACCAAAGCCGAGGGCAAGAAGGTACCTGAAGGGACGTGCGTGGGTTCATGCCTCTGTATGTGTGTGTATGTGTGTGTGTGCATTTGCATAGGCATGGGAGCACCCAGGGTGCTGCCAATGGGAAACCTGCAGGATGGAGGGCCCACCAAGTGGGCTGGTGTGTCTGTGTGTGCATGCATGTGTGTGTAAGGGTGAGGGCGTGTGTGTATGTATGTGTGTGTATATGTCCAGAGCTGGGGCAAGACACGTGTCTCCCCAGACTCCCAATCCCAGTCAGCAGAGATGGCAGTAGAAAGGTGGGGGTCTCTGAGCCCTGGCTCAGCCTGACGTCCCTCTGCTTGGTGGAGTCCTGGGTGTGTCTGTCAGCCTCCAAGACTCCCAGCTTAGGTAGATTTACAGGCCAAACAGGGCTTTGCCTCTGCCCCTCCTCCTTCCGGACCCATGGGCTTGTGCAGCTCTTTCCTTCATAACCTCAGCTGGCTCTGACCCAGACAGGCAGGGTTGGCTAAGGACAGTGGGGCTCGGAACACAAAGAGGGAAAACGGGGGCTCTCCATGGTGACCCCAGGGCTGGCGTATGGAAGCGGCCGGGCCAGCGGTGGTGAAAGATAGTCATGGATAGGTTTTCCTGGGTCTGGGAACAGGATAAAGAGGACCGTCGGTTTAGAGGGGAAGAGCCTCAGGCCAGCTGCTGGTCTAGCCCCCCTCCTTTCATAGAGGGGAAACTGAGGTTTGGCAGTCAAGGTCAGAGAGCCAGAAGTGATCGGGTCCCAGGGCACAGGCTGCCTGTGAGATCATGGGGACGCATTCCTCGGAGAAGGAAGCCAAGGTGGCTCACACAGGCTGACCCTTGCCCTTAACTTTCCCTAGACCCTTCAAGAAAGGGGGGGTTCTCAGGAGATAGAGGCTGATCTTTCTGTGCGCATGACACAGCCCCCTCCAAGTAGGGGATCCTCTCTGTGAACATCTCTGGAGGAAGGTGCGGCAGCTTCTCCTAGGCCCTGTTGGGAGACATCCCTGGGACCCCCTGCCCCTTATAATTTAGGGCCTGATTTGCAAAGTACTTTCCACAAGGGGAGGAAACTGATTATCCGTGTTTTACAGATAAGGCTCAGGAAGAGGAATGACTTGCCCAGGGTCACACAGCTCTTGAAAGTGCCTCAGGGAGATTTGAACCCAGGTTGCTCCTGACACCCCGGCTCTCCCCTTCCCACATTTATAGACTGCTCTCCCTTTAAATCACCCCCCCCACCAAGTCCCTTCAGTTTCTCTTCATGAAGTCTATTCTCACCTCTTCAATCATTCCTTTTTTAAGAATAGCATTTAAGCACCTGCTGTTTGCAGATACCATGCAAGGCACTGTAAAAATAAAAAATGGGGGTGGCCAGGTGGCCCAGTGAATAGAGCACTGGCCCTGGAGTCAGGAGGACCTGAGTTCAAATCCGGCCTCAGACACTTAACACACAAACTAGCCGTGTGACCTTGGGCAAGTCACTTAACCCCAATTGCCCTGCCTTCCCCCCTCCAAAAAGCAAAAACAGAAAAACAAAACCAAAAAAATCCGAAATAACAAAAATGAAATAACTCCTGTTCTCGGGAAACTTCCGTTCTATGGGGTGGGGATAGGGAAGAGAGAAGCCACTATGGAACACATAAAGTGACGTATTCAGACTGGGTTCAGACTCTGAGTCTGTACTGACCACTTTGGTCAAGTGAAGTCATCTAGCCTGATGACCTTCAAGGCTCGGTCCAGTGCCTGAGTGGTGGGCCTGTCATCGTGTGAACCAGAGTTGGGTGGTCAGGAAAGACCAAACGCAGGCATTGTCGACACCTGCACTGAGTGTTGTGTGCTTCTGCTGAGTCAGTGGCCCTCCCTGGCCCAGAGTTTCTTCATCAGTAGAGTGATGGGGCTGGGTCTGCCAGCCCAAGATTCCTTCTGGCCGAGGTTGCAGGGGAGGGAAGGGGAGCTTCTGGGCCACAGGGGCAATGGCCAGGCCCCTCTCTCTTCTGTCAGCAGCGTGAGCCCCAGCAGGGCTATCAGGCATCCCTTCTTCTGGTTCTCTGCTGCCTCTGGGATCGCTTCCCTGAGGGGTGGCCTTGGAGCAATGGTTTAGAAGTCGTGGGTCAAGGGTAGAATGGGCCACAGTGACCCCATGTTGGTACCATCTAGATGAGCGAGAGGCTGTGCAGAAGAAAACCTTCACCAAGTGGGTGAACTCCCACCTGGCAAGGGTCACGTGCCGTGTGGGGGACCTGTACAGTGATCTGCGGGATGGGCGCAATCTGCTGAGATTACTTGAAGTGCTTTCTGGAGAGATGTTGGTGAGTAGTGGGGATGAGGCTCAGGGAAGCCCAGGGAGTCCCAAGGGGATGGCCCTTGGAGAGAGGGGTGAGTCTCAGAGAGAAAGCGGAGCTCAGCGTCCTTTCTGCGAGGACACCAGAAGGCTGAGAAGAGGCCTCTGGAGGGCGAGGGTGGTGGCATTGCTCTCTGCCCACAGGAACAGTGGCCCCATTGAGCCAAGCTCCTTCCTCACACAGACCAAAACCTGTTAATTCCCTGGGGAATCTTATCTTCCCCAAACTCCACATCAAATCCCAGCTCTGGCCCCATGTAATTTGGCTCCACTCAGTGACTGTCCCCATGCCCCCATGTTCCTTTTGCAGATGGATGCCAGAGGGTGGATGGGGTGGGGCCAGGCAGGTGCAGTACCTGCTGCAGTTGAGAAAGGGCCTCTTCGTCCATTCCCCGGCCTTCCTGTCCCACCAGCCAAAGCCCACCAAAGGGCGCATGCGCATCCACTGCCTGGAGAATGTGGACAAGGCCTTGCAGTTCCTGAAGGAGCAGAAGGTGCATTTGGAGAACATGGGCTCCCATGATATTGTAGACGGCAACCACCGCCTGACACTGGGCTTGGTCTGGACCATCATCTTACGATTCCAGGTACATGGACTGTCAGGCTAAGGCTGCAGGTGGGCCAAGTCCACCCTTTGTCCCTGGGTGCTGGGGATTTCAAACTGGGTGCAGCCCTTCTCTCTTCCCTGTCACTGTTGACGGCCCCGCCAACCTCCTCAGCCAACCCTTGGCATCACCCTATCAGGCACCGTGCCCACCTCTGTGCCACCAATGCTTCATGCTCCCTCCACCCCACACCTGTGTGATTACCTCCTGATTTCTCAGAGTAATATTTCTAAAGCACAGGGGTGGCTGGTGCACTCCCCACTCAGCAAACTCCAGTGGCTCCCTGTCGTCTCTGGGGTCAAACCCAGTGTCCTTGCAGCATGGGGCCATCCCCCCTTCTCTACGCCATCAGTCTCAGAGCAGCGTGCCCTTGGTGCTCTGGCCAAAGGCCCGTCTCTGCTCCTTGGCCTCCCCAAGGCTGGATAGCTCTGCCCTTTCCCGACACCGGGGCTTCCTTGTGGAAGCCTTCGAGCTCTTTTGAAAACAACCTCCCTGTGCTTTGTGTCTCCCTCTTGTGAGAGCCTTGAAGGCAGGGAATGTAGCAGCAGTGGCCACAGTCTGTAGCACCCTTAATTCAATGAAATTCAACAAGCATTTATTAAGCTCTGATAGTATGCCCGGTGCTGTGCTAAGTGTAAGTGTTAGGGAGCCAGAGACAAAGTGAGACTGGCCCTGCCCACAAGAATCTCCCATTCTTCTAGGTAGAGCATCCATTGTAAATGCCAAGTAATGGCCACGGGGTCCAGGTGGGGCAGGGGAGGGAGAGCAGCCCAGGCCTGGGGGCCAGCCCAACCTGCCCAGCTGTGCCCCTGGGCTAGGCTGTGGAGAGAAAGAGCAGAGCCAGGCTTTGGCACCTGCTGGGCAGCCTCCTGAATTCAGACGCCAGCCGTGTGACTTTGGGCCTGTCACCTAACCCTGCCTGCCTCAGCTTCCTCATCTGTAAAATGAGCTGGAGAAGGAGATGGCCAACCACTCCAGTGTCTCTGCCAAGAAAACTCTCAGTAGGGACGTGGGGAGTCGGACACAACTGGGAATGACTAGAAATGACTGAATGACTGTCCAGAGCCAGTCTGTGTGTCAGGCACCAGGCTAAGTGGCCGGGATACAAAGAGGCAGAAGACAGCCTGCCTGAGAGAGCCCATGCTCTGAGGGGGAGAGAGCAACAAGCAAGCACGCAGAAGGCTAGGAGGAAGGACGCAGGGCCTGGCAAGGAGGGGTGTAAGATGTCTACTGGATAGTCTGAGATGTCTGAAAGGCCGCAGGAGGTCAGCAGAGCCACTGGGGCAGGCAGGGCAGATGAGAGAATCCTCAGCCTAGAGAGGGCCCTTAAATCCACAAGAGCCAAGGAAGTTCCTCTGGCTGGGGAGTGACACGGCCGGAGCCATGCTTTAGATAAGTCCCTCTGCCGCTACAGGGGCAGATTCCAGGGGGAGGGGCTGGACACAGACCCCACTGAAGTGGCCATGGGCCAGACCTCAAGCACAGTTCCATCTGTGTGCCTTTGGATGCTCAGCTACCCCAGAGTGACACCACCTCCAACTCTCCCACTCCCCCACAATCCCCCAAATCCTGTTCCCACCACATGTAACTGCCTAGGCCTGGCCACCCCACCCCTTCCTTGCGTGCAAGTGCCCCTTTGCTGCCAGAGCCGGCCCCAGGCCTAGGCCTGGCCCTCCACCTCCTCTGTCTGAGCCAGCTCAGCCAGGCAAGGGCAGAGGTTCCCCTCGGCCCAGGCAGGGCCTCAGGGCCACCTTCTGTTCCCCAGATTCAGGACATCAGTGTGGAAACAGAGGACAACAAGGAGAAGAAGTCGGCCAAGGATGCTCTGTTGTTGTGGTGCCAGATGAAAACTGCAGGGTGAGGAGGGGTGGTGGGTGACCACAGCATCAGCTCCAGGCCGAGGACATGGAGGGTCAGGGGATAGCCACAGACACCCACTCTAGGCTGAGGACATGGAGGGAGGGTCAGGGGGCAGCCATAGACACCAGCTCCAGGCTGAGGATACAGAGGAAAGGTCAGGGGGTGGCCACAGGCACCAGCTCTAGGCCGAGGATACAGAGGGTCAGGGCACAGACATGGGCACCAACTCCAGGCTGAGGATGCAGTGGAAGGGTCACAGTGCAGCCACGGGCACCAGCTTGAGGCTGAGGATGTGAAGGAAGAGTCAGGATGCAGCCATGGGTACCAGCTGCAGGCTGAGGATGCAGAGGAAGGGTCGGGGCATGGACATGGGCACTAGCTTGAGTCTGAGGGCATGGAACAGGAGGCAGGCAGCAGCCTCCATGCTTCTGTCCACAGAGTCAAGGCGGGTAGGAAGGTGGCCCAGCCAACAGCTTCCTTCTCTTTGGTCCTTGCTCCCAGGTACCCCAATGTCAATGTGCACAATTTCACCACCAGCTGGAGGGATGGGCTGGCCTTCAATGCCATCGTGCACAAGCACCGGTGAGTGGGAGGACTGAGCAGAGGGAGCGGGGTGGGAGCAGGGGTGTCCAGACCCCTCTTTTTGGAGTCTTGCCGGGCCTTCATTCTTTCATCATCCAGGCCAGACCTGTTGGAGTTCGAGCCTCTGAGGAAATGCAATGCCCACTACAACCTACAGAATGTCTTCAACCTGGCTGAGAAGGAGCTGGGCCTCACCAAGCTGCTGGACCCAGAAGGTCGGTAGGCTGGAGCCGGAATGGGGGGTCCTCCTGTGCTCCTGTCCCTGCTCCCCCGCCACTAGAGAGTGTGACAAGGGGGAACACTGTGGGACAGGGTTCTGGGTGGCCTTTGGTCTGCCAACCACAGAGAATATTGGACAGGCCTGAGGCTTGCTGGGAAGGCGAGGTGACTCTAACATCTCCAAAGGTTTCTGTGCTCTCTGACATTGCCAGCATCTCTGAGAGTCCAAATTCGGCCCAGATAAGGTCTTCTAGTGTCTCCCTCAGGGGAAGCTGTCATTGGTGACCTTCCTCATGCCACCACGGAACATTGAGTCTGGAGTCAGGGAGGAGCCCTGACCGAGCCCTGACATGGTGCTTGGGAGCGGCCTTGCCCCCACACTGTCCAGCTGGGCCACGAGGTCCTTTTGTGTCCTAGGCTAGGGCCCCAGAAGGCTGCAGATCCTGGGAAGCTGTAGGCCCTCTGACCAGTCCACCCCACCAGCCATTTCCATCCTTCCCTCCAGCCCAGGGGTGCTGGGCTCCTTCCCCAAGGGTGTTGGGGAACTGCTCAGGCGCCAAGGGCCCTGAGAAAATAATCTCTGTTCACTTATCCGTGACCTTTCAGGCTGAATGACTTAATTGCCAATTTGACCTGTGAAATGCTGTCCAAAAGTCCTGCCTGAAGGGTTGGCCAGGAGCAGGCAGGATAATGGATAGGATTCTCAAAGGTGGACTCCCTCTCTCTGGACCCAGGGCCTCACCTTCTCCACCAAGGGCCCCAGGCCTTGGACATACACTGTCTTCTTCCCCAGATGTGAATGTGGACCAGCCCGATGAAAAATCCATCATAACCTATGTGGCTACGTACTACCACTACTTCTCCAAGATGAAGGCCCTTGCTGTAGAAGGCAAGCGGATTGGCAAGGTACAGCATGCTGGAGTGGGAGGAGGCCTGGCCAGAGAGGGTATGCACAGGCTCATGGAGAACAGAGAAGGCTTTGAGGAAGGACCTTTCAGACCCCCTTGGCCTTCCCACCCAGGTTCTGGACTATGCCTTGGAAGCCGAGCGGTTAGTGGAGAAATACGAGTGTCTGGCCTCTGAGCTGCTCCAGTGGATTGAGCAGACCATCGTGACCCTCAATGACCGGCAGCTGGCCAACTCCTTGAGTGGTGTGCAGAACCAGCTACAGTCCTTCAACTCCTACCGCACCGTGGAGAAACCACCCAAGTAAGTCGTGCAGCCAGGCCACCCTGCCTCGGCAGGGGCTGAAGCCGAGGGGCCTCACACAGCTGAGCCTCGTGTCCTGACCTCTCTTCTGCCCTCGGCCCCTAGGTTCACCGAGAAGGGGAACTTGGAAGTGCTGCTCTTCACCATCCAAAGCAAACTTCGTGCCAACAACCAGAAGGTGTATGCCCCACGGGAGGGCCGGCTTGTCTCAGACATCAACAAGGTGTGTGGGCCATCCCCAACCCGGCCCTCCCACTTGGTGTCCTGGCACACAGTCAGGCTGTCCAGCAGCCTCTCCCTGGCTGCCGTGCTGTCTCTCTGAAGTTGGATCCACCTCCCTGAGCATGTCACAAGAAGCTCACCACTGGCTGTGAGACCACCCTCAAGGGGCCAGCTCTCCAGAGCTGTTCACTGAGGCTCCCTGGTGGCCATCCCGGGGCCCTCTGTGTCTGTCCTCCCTTCCCTCCATTGCTGCTGAGCCTACCACTGACCAGGACCTGATCCTTGCAGGCTTGGGAACGCCTAGAGAAAGCAGAGCATGAACGGGAGCTGGCACTGCGCACTGAGCTGATCCGCCAGGAAAAACTGGAGCAACTGGCCGCCCGCTTTGACCGCAAGGCTGCCATGCGGGAGACCTGGCTTAGCGAGAATCAGCGCCTTGTGGCCCAGGTGAGTGGGTGAGGAAAGGGTCTGGGAGCACTGGCAAGAGAAGGGACGGCTGGAGGCTGGATGTGGAAGGCAGACAGCCCACCAGCAGGAAGGTGGGGCAAGGCACAGGGTACATGGGCCGCAAGTCCAGGGACTGCCCTCCCCATCCTCTCTCCTGCAGGATAATTTTGGCCTGGAGCTGGCAGCCGTGGAGGCCGCAGTGCGGAAGCATGAGGCCATCGAGACTGACATCGTGGCCTACAGTGGGCGTGTGCAGGCCGTGGATGCCGTGGCTGCAGAGCTGGCCGCCGAGCGCTACCATGACATCAAGCGGGTGGCAGCCCGACAGCACAACGTGGCCCGGCTGTGGGACTTCCTGCGGCAGATGGTGGCAGCACGGCGTGAGCGGCTGCTTATTAACCTTGAACTGCAGAAGGTTTTCCAAGACCTCTTCTACCTCATGGATTGGATGGAAGAGATGAGGGTACATACGGGTAGTACTGGAGGGGGGAAGGAAGAGGACCCAGGGCAGTGGGCACTGGCCACCTGTGCCCCTGTGGCAGGGACCAAGTCAGGGAGAGCACCTGAGGCCCGGGGTGGCCGAGATCCTGGGGAAGTGGGCACTGACCACCTGTGGTAGGGACAGAGCCAGGGAGAGCCCCAGGCCGAGGGACAGAGGAGTGAGAGATGACAGAAGGGAAGGCCCCAAGGTGCTGGGATGGCCACTCCTATCCAGGACGACAGGCCCAGGCTGGTTTGGCAGGCCAAGGGCACGAGCCAGACTGGGAGGGAAGGGTTGATGGGCCCTGCATCCTATGTCTCTGGCAGGGCCGACTGCAGTCTCAGGACCTGGGCAAGCATTTAGCTGGAGTGGAAGATTTGCTCCAGTTGCATGAGCTGGTGGAAGCCGACATTGCTGTGCAAGCCGAGCGAGTCCGGGCGGTCAGTGCCTCGGCCCTTCGATTCAGTGACCCTGGGGCAGGTAAGAAGCTGGGGGGTGAGGGTGGAGAGAACCCTGGGGGCTGTAGAGGAGGGTGAAGAGACACTGAGTGGTCCCTCTCCTTCCATCCCTTCCCTCTCCAGGCTATAAGCCGTGTGACCCCCAGCTTGTGACCCAGCGGGTAGATGCACTGCAGCAGAGCTACGAGGGCCTCTGTGAGCTGGCAGCCACACGGCGGGCCCAGCTGGAGGAGTCCCGCCGCCTCTGGCGCTTCCTCTGGGAAGTGGGAGAGGCAGAGGCCTGGATCCGGGAGCAGCAGCACCTCCTGGCCTCAGCCGAGCCCGGCCGCGACCTCACCGGTGTTCTGCGGCTGCTCAGCAAGCACGCGGCCCTCCGAGATGAAATGAGCGGCCGCCTTGGACCGCTGAGGCTCACACTGGAGCAGGGTCATCAGCTGGTTGCAGAAGGCCACCCAGGAGCAAAGCAGGCAGCCACACGTGGAGCTGAGCTTCAGGCCCAGTGGGAACGCCTCGAAGCCCTGGCAGAAGGCCGGGCCCGGGATCTGGCCCAGGCTTCCAGCCTCTACCAGTTCCAGGCAGAGGCTCATGACATGGAGACGTGGCTGGTGGATGCCCTGCGCCTGGTGTCCAGCCCAGAGCTGGGCCATGACGAGTTCTCCACCCAGGCCTTAGCCAAGCAGCACCGGGCCCTGGAGGAGGAGATGCGGAGCCACCGGGCTGCCCTGGATGCGCTGAAGGAACAGGCCGCAGCCTTGCCGGCCGCTGTGGCCCATGCCCCTGAGGTGCAGGGTTGGCTGCCTGCGCTGGAGCGCCGCTACCAGGAGCTGCAGGCACGAGCTGGTGAGCGGGCCCGGGCCCTGGAAGCCGCTCTCGCACACTACACCATGCTCAGCGAGGCTAGCGCCTGTGGGCTCTGGGTGGACGAGAAGGAGCAGTGGCTCAATGGGCTAGCCCTGCCCGAGCGCCTGGAGGACCTGGAGGTGGTACAGCAGCGGTAAGCCCCTCACGGACCACCCCGTGGCTGCCCACGAGCCCCTTTCACCCATCATTAGTGCTTTGTTCCCAGCAGCCTCAAAGGCTTCCCTAGGAGTGGGTCCACATGCTAAGCCTTTAACAGTTACACTGGAGATCAGTTAACATCTGACCCAAGATGAGCCGGAATGGGGTTTAGGCTTCCCTGCGGCCCACGCTGCTCCTTGCTGAGCAGTCCTACAACTCTAACCTTGGTTGGGGGCTGGACAAGGCTTGGCAAGGGGCCCTCCTGACCCAACAGAGACCCTAGTTCCTGTGAGTGGGGTGAGAGCTTGGCGGGGGCTACAGCCAGTCCCAGGGGCGTCTGAGCCTCTGCTCTTGCTCTTGGCAGGTTTGAGACTTTGGAGCCTGAAATGAATGCTCTGGCTGCCCGTGTAACTGCAGTCAATAGCATTGCCCAGCAGCTGCTGGAGGCCGAGCCGCCTGGCAGGGATAGCATCCTCGCCACCCAGAAGCAGCTCAACCACAGGTGAGGTGGGGCTGGGGCTGCTGAGAGTGGACTGGGTCAGAGGGAGGAGGAGCTGAGAGCTGACCAGGACAGGCAAACAGAGAGGCCTTGAGACTGAGGGCAGGGAGGGAGGGAAAGGGCAGAGGCAGAACCCCCAGAGCCAAAAAGGAGGGGAAGGGGTGCTCCCAAATGTGCCTGCTCGGACAAGACAGGCATGTTACAGTTGTCCCACTGCTCCCAGGTGGCAGCAATTCCGGACCCTCGCAGATGGCAAGAAGGCAGCCCTGACCTCTGCCTTAAGCATCCAGAACTACCATCTGGAGTGCACAGAGACCCAGGCCTGGATGAGGGAGAAGATCAAAGTGATTGAGTCCACCCAGGGCCTGGGCAACGATCTGGCTGGAGTGCTTGCCCTTCAGCGCAAACTAGCTGGCACAGAACGGGACTTGGAGGCCATAGCAACCCGGGTGGAAGCCCTGGCCCAGGAAGCACACGCCCTGGCTGCCAGCCACCCCACACAGGCCCCTGCTATTGAGGCCCGGCTCCGAGAGGTCCAAGATGGCTGGGAGGGCCTGCGTGCCACCATGCGTCGCAGGGAGGAGTCACTTGGCGAGGCCCGGCGGCTGCAGGACTTTCTTCGGAGCTTGGATGACTTCCAGGCATGGCTGGGCCGCACTCAGACGGCCGTGGCCTCTGAAGAAGGTCCGGCCACCCTTCCCGAGGCTGAGGCACTCCTGGCCCAACACGCAGCCCTGCGGGATGAAGTGGAGCGAGCCAAGGGCGAGTACAGCCGGCTGCGTGCCGTGGGTGAAGAGGTGACCCTTGATCAGGCCGATCCCCAGTGTCTTTTCCTGAGGCAGCGCCTGGAGGCTTTGGGGACCGGCTGGGAAGAACTAGGTCGCATGTGGGAGAGCCGCCAGGCCCGGCTGGCCCAAGCCCACGGCTTGCAGGGGTTTCTGCGGGATGCTCGGCAGGCTGAGGGCGTGCTCAGCAGCCAGGTGAGACAGAGGCCTCTGGGGGGAATGGGAGGAAGGAGAAAGGAGCAACGGGCAGAACTAGGAGGAATAGGGTCTGGGATGGCCACATGAGGGAAGGGGGAGAAAAAGCTGGAGAAAAGCCATCCAGGGGCAGAAATGAGAGGTGGCAATGCGGCTTGGGCAAGCCTCAACAACGGAAGGCAGGAGGATCTGGGCAAGGCACTTCACCACTCTGCCTCTGTTTCAGTATCTGCAAAATAGGGGGCAGATGGAGTCGAATTCTGAGGTCCCTTCTAGCATCTGTGAAGAAGGCCGCAGGGCCCACTTCCATCCTGGCTTTGGAGGCTTCCCCGTATGGCGTGCTGCCACCACCACTCTAGTCTGTCTTCCCACACCCTTGAGGGGATGTTTCTCAGATGCTCTTGCCCGGGTTTCCAAGGCTGGAGGAGACCTGAGCTGATGTTGCTTCTGCCCCTCCAGGAGTATGTGCTGTCTCACATGGAGATGCCAGGGACCCTGCAGGCTGCTGATGCTGCCATCAAAAAGCTGGAGGATTTCATGAGCACCATGGATGCCAATGGGGAACGGATCCGGGGGCTGCTGGAAGCAGGGCATCAGCTGGTGGCGGGTGGCAATATCCATGCAGAGAAGATCAAGGAGAAGGCAGACTCCATCGAGAAGAGGTGGCTGGGCCTGGGGGAGAGTGGGGAGGCAGAAAGGATTGGGGTGAAGGCCCCCAAGTGGCCAGAGCAGGGCACAGGCCCCAGGTAGGCTGGGACTGGGGCCTACGGCCTGTGCCACCCCAGGGAACTGGGCTCTGGGTCTCTTTGGAGAGACGTCCCAGCCAGTGACGGGCCCAGGAGTCATGGCAGCCGGCCGTCATTACAGGCACAGCAAGAATCAGGAGGCCGCCAAGCAGCTTCTCCGTCGTCTGCGGGATAACCGAGAGCGTCAGCACTTCTTACAGGAGTGCCACGAGGTGGGTGCCCCAGGGGCGCTCCTGACAGTCTTCCCCTCTCCAGTCATGCCCCCCTCTGTCACTGCCCGTAACACTGTGATCTTCCTAAACCTGGCTGCCCCTGCTGGTCTCCTCTCTGCCTCCAGACTGGCTTCTGCTCCCCCTCTCCCCCTTCCCACACACTGGAGCCACTGTTCTCTGTATGTGACAGTCCACTTCCACCTTCCAGGCATTTGCCCTTGTGGTGCCCTGGGCCTAGAACATTCTTCCTATTCCAATCCCCTTGCAGTCGGGGCCCAGCTCCACCTCCTATACTAGACGTAGACTGAGCCCTTCCACCGCATCAACCTTAGGATGTATCATTTTTGTATTTATTTATCTATACTTGGGGTTTCCTCCCCAAAGCCCACAGGCCCTTGGCTCCTTGGGTGTGTGGCTGTCCGCAGGCCATGGCCCAGTGACTGGCTGTGAAGAAGCCTGCAGGGCCCACTTCCATGCTGGTTTTTGAGGCTTCCCCATACAGGGTGCTGCCACCACTGCTTACCCCCTTTCTCAAAACTAGTCTATCTCCCCACCCCCTTGAGGGGCTGTTTCCTAGATGCCCTTGCCCGGGTTTCCAAGGCTGGAAGAGGCAGCCTCCTGTCTTGGACCTGCCTGGGCTGAGCAGGTCTGCAGCCACTGCCCCTGCCTCCTGTCCTCCCTGGGTCTCTCCCTCATGAGGCACATGGCTTCTTGCCCTCCTCCTGAGTGGCTCTCTCCTGCCCAATCCAGCTGACACTGTGGATAGACGAGAAGATGCTGACTGCCCAAGACGTATCCTACGATGAAGCTCGAAACTTGCACACCAAGTGGCAGAAACACCAGGCGTTCATGGCTGAGCTGGCAGCGAACAAGGACTGGCTGGACAAGATTGACCGGGTGAGGGCGGCCCTGGGGCACATGGAGGAGACGAGGAGGCTCGGTCATCCACCTGGGCCTTCAGGGCTGCAGACATCACCTCATTAGGTGCTGGTGGCAGCCCTGGGAGGTGGGACCTCCTGTGATCCCTGTCGCACAGAAGGCCTTGTGGCCAGTCAGTGTCTGAGGCCAGATCTGGTCAGGTACCACCCAGTTCCTAGCACAGGTCCTAGTATGTAGCAGGTGCTTAATAAATGCTTATACATTCATCTTGGGAATAGCAGATGTTGGGAAAATAAGGATTACCTGTTGGGTTCAGAGTACCGCCTTTGGTCCAGGACCACAGCCATGCACTCCTGACCTCTGCCCTCACTGATCTACCAGCCTGAGTTATTTGCACCTTCACCTAAAATGCTGAAGGCAGATTTAATACGTATTTGCTCTGTGTTCAGCCCTCTGATGGCTGTTTGGGGGATGCAGAAGACTAAGAGGCCCTTAGTCTGAGTTGGAAGACAAGACAAATAGGCCTGAAAGAGTCTGGGGCCAGGCAGGCGGCAGGGGTCGGGGGAGTCTTGGTGGCTCTGTCACGCAGGAGTTCAGGGAAGCAAGTTGGGGGTCGGGTGAGGTCAGGAGAGACTCAGATGGCCCAGAAAGGGTCCTTTGAGGAAGGAGCTGAGATAGGCCCTGAGAAAGAGCGGGGATGGCGGAAAGGAGGACCAGCACCCCAAAGGCAGACACAGATGACCTGTCCCTTGGCATGGTTCTGCCGCAGGTTTGGAGAAGGCTCACTGGGACTGAAATTAGAGAACAAAGAGGAAAGATCAGCTCCACCACTTTCTCCCTGTGTGTCTTCCCCTCCTTGGCCCCAGTCTCCCCATCTGTAAAACACAGCGCTAAGGCTGTACCCCTGGGACTCAGGTCTGGGGCATGACAGCCTCTTAATTTTTTCCCTCAATCCATACGCGCCCCCCCCCCCCAGGAAGGGCAGGTACTGACATCAGAGAAGCCAGATCTGAAGCCCCTGGTAGGGGAGAAGCTGCAGGCCCTCCACAAGCGATGGGAAGAGCTGGAAAACACCACCCAGGCCAAAGCCCGGAGTCTCTTCGATGCCAACCGAGCAGAGCTGTTTTCCCAGAGCTGCTCAGCCCTGGAGAGCTGGCTGGGCACCCTGCAGGCTCAGCTGCACTCAGACGACTACGGCAAGGACCTGACCAGTGTCAACATCCTACTGAAGAAGCAGCAGGTGTTGGCGGGGGGTCAGGGTGGGCACAGACTGAGGGCGAGCGGGTGGGAGGCTCCCCAGAGAGCCCCAGACTCACAGCTTCCCCCCTTGTGGCCCGACAGATGATGGAACGGGAAATGGCCGTCCGGGAAAAGGAGGTGGAGGCCATCCAGGCTCAGGCCAGGGCGCTGGCCCAGGAGGAGCATGGGGCTGGAGAGGTAGAGAGGACCTCCCGGGCTGTGGAGGAGAAGTTCCGGGCCCTATACGAGCCCCTGAAGGAGCGCTGCCGCCGCCTGCTGGCCTCCCGTGAACAGCACCAGTTCCATCGCGACGTGGAAGATGAGATTGTGAGTCCTTGTGGGGCCTGGGATGGGGCCCAGCTTCCCACTACATGGCAGCTGGCCACAGTTCAGACCGGAACTTGGCCTTGGTATTGGGAGGGGAGCTGCCTCCCCTGGGCCTCAGTGTCATCTGATGACCCCCGGGACCAGCTTCTGCTTCGCTGCCTCTGCCCCAGGAGCCCAGGGACCCCTGCTCCCTAGCCCACCGTCCCCTGATGCCGCTGCCCCTTCCTTCTCCAGCTGTGGGTGACAGAGCGGCTGCCAATGGCCAGCTCCACGGAGCACGGCAAAGACCTGCCCAGTGTCCAGCTGCTCATGAAGAAGAACCAGGCAAGTGTTTTCCCTGGGCTCCAGAGTTAGGATTGGGCGGTGGGGGCTGGGCCGGGCTGAGCCGACCCTGGAAGGTGGAGGAAGGGCGTGATGTGGGCTGTGCCCAGGGTCTGTCATGACAGCATGGCTTCTCTCCTTCTCCCCCACACAGACATTGCAGAAGGAGGTCCAGGGCCACGAACCTCGCATCGCAGACCTGCGGGAGCGGCAGCAGGCTCTGGGGGCAGCAGCGGGGCCAGAGCTGGCAGCCCGTGTGGCAGAGCTCCAGGAACTGTGGAGGCGCCTGGGCCAGGAGCTGGAGCAGCGTGGGGCTCGCCTCCGGGACGCGCTTAGAGCCCAGCAGTTCTACCGTGATGCTGCAGAAGCTGAGGCCTGGATGGGTGAGCAGGAGCTGCATATGATGGGCCAAGAGAAGGCCAAGGTGAGAGCCTAGGCAAGGTGGAGGTCACACCCCCAGACCCCCTGACCCAGGCTCTTCAGTTTCTCCCCCACCATCCATTCCCTTCTCCAGGATGAGCTGAGTGCTCAGGCAGAGGTCAAGAAACACCAGGTCCTAGAGCAAGCCCTGGCAGACTATGCGCACACCGTCCACCAGCTGGCAGCCAGCAGCCAGGACATGATTGATGGCCACCATCCAGAGAGGTGAGGCGTGGCGGATTTGCCTCCCTGCCTGCACCCTCCTCCATCAGCTGCCTCCTGGGCCTGGTGACCTGGGGGGTGGAGACCTGGCTCTGCTCCTGCAGCTGCATGGCCCCAGACCAATCTCCTGGCCTCACCAGGCGGGTCCTTCCCTAGAATGAGAGGGTGGGCATTTCTAAGTAGGTAAAGGCACCGATTTGGGCTCTCCCAAGTCTGGCCCTCTGGGTGGATGGGCAAGGCACTGGCAGCCTTGGCAGTGCCATCAAGACATGGTGGATGGTGACTGAAGGAGATGTGGCAGGGGGAGCCCGAGGGCCCAGACAAGACTGCCCTCCATCTCCAGCCTTCCCTCCTGCCCCCTCCACAGTGACCGGCTGACAATACGCCAAGCGCAGGTGGAAAAGCTATATGCCAGCCTGAAAGAGCTGGCTGTGGAGAGGCGCGGACGGCTCCTTGAACACCAGCGGCTGTGCCAGCTGCGGCGGGACCTGGATGACCTGGAGCAGTGGATCCAGGAACGGGAGGTGGTGGCTGCTTCCCACGAGCTGGGCCAGGACTACGAGCATGTCACGGTGAGGGATGGGGCAGCTGGGCAGTCCCAAGGGACATGAGGAGGAGTGGCATCATATGGGCGACCCCTGCCCACATGCTGAGGCCAGTCTTGTTAAGGCCTGTATTTCCTGTACAGATGTTGCGGGACAAGTTCAGAGAGTTCTCCAGAGACACCAGCACCATTGGTCAGGAGCGGGTGGATGGTGCCAACGCCCTGGCCGACGGGCTGATCGCCGGGGGCCATGCCGCCCGGGCGACAGTGGCCGAGTGGAAGGATGGGCTCAACGAAGCCTGGGCTGACCTCCTGGAGTTACTAGACACCCGGGGCCAGGTCCTGGCCGCCGCCCATGAGCTCCAGCGCTTTCTCCACATGGCGCGGCAGGCCTTGGTGCGGATCCAGCACAAGCAACAGCAGCTGCCTGATGGAGCTGGCAGAGACCTGAATTCTGCTGAGGCCTTACAGCGCAGGCACTGTGCCTATGAGCATGACATCCAGGCCCTGAGTGCCCAGGTGCGCTGTCAGAAAGCAGAGAGGGCTTGTGGCCAGAGGTGGCCGAGGGCAGGGCCCAGGAGGGCCCTTTGCAGGACCAGGCTCCACCCAAGCCTTCCCTGACCCTTCATCCCTGCCCTTGGCCTCCTGCTGTACTGTGGGGCAAGGCTAGGATACCGCCAGTAACCGAGGGTGGGCACCAGGAGGGACGAGGGACACTGACCCTTGTCTTGGGGGCTCTGCAGGTGCAGCAGGTGCAGGATGATGGCCACCGCCTACAGAAGGCCTACGCAGGTGAGAAGGCGGAGGAAATCGGCCGCCACATGCAGGCCGTGGCTGAGGCCTGGGCCCAGTTGCAGGCCAGCTCAGCGGGACGGCGCCAGCTGCTTCTGGACACTGGGGACAAGTTCCGCTTTCTGCAGGCTGTCCGGGAGCTCATGCTCTGGATGGACGGGGTGAACCTGCAGATGGACGCCCAGGAGCGGCCCCGGTAAGCTCCAGGGGATACGGGGCCGGGCCAGGGGCTGGTCTGTGGCTCGGGAGTCTGGGAGACTTAGTGTCCATGCACTCCGTAGGGACGTGTCCTCTGCTGACCTGATGATCAAGCATCACCAGGGCATCAAAGCCGAGATCGAGGCCCGAGCCGACCGCTTCTCCTCCTGCATCCTCCTAGGCCAGGAGCTTCTGGCCAAGAACCACTATGCATCTGAGGAGGTGACTGCAGACTTGCCTGGCCCATCATCCCCAGCGACAGCAGACTCTGGCTTGAGCTCAGGGGCCAGTAGGCTCCCAGCATAAGTCAGCGCATGTTTATGAAGCTCTTACTATATGCCATGCCCTATGCCAAGCCCTGGGGATATGGAGAAAAAGCAGCAGTGGTCTATGCCCCCAAGAAGCTTGTGCTCTGATTAGTGACTGGGGCTGTGACATGGGAGGGACGGCCCTGGGAGCAGGTGGGGAGGCCTGCAGAAGTAGGACTGGAGCTGATTTTGAGGCCCTAGGGGCCCAGAGATCCACTCAATCATCTCTGTGCCCCCAGATCTCTGAGAAGCTGTCACAGCTGCAGGCCAGGCGCCAGGAGACATCCGACAAATGGCAGGAGAAGGTGGACTGGCTTCAGCTTGGTAAGTCATGGTGGTCCCTGAGCCACGAGGGGGTCTCCCAGTGAGCCTGCCATCCGCTGGCATGGCCCTCTCCATGGCCTATCACAGGCAGCTTAGGCAGCAGGAGGCCTGGGGGATGTGCTAGGACACAGGCCCCCTCGAGTCCCTGGGAGCCCAAGGTTCCAGAGCTAGAAGCACCAGATACAAGGTGTGGCTGCCCCTGCCTCGTCTTCAGCCAATGCTGACCCCCCCGGCATTCCCCTCTCTTCCAGTTCTGGAAGTGCTAGTGTTTGGCCGTGATGCCGGTGTGGCCGAGGCCTGGCTCTGCAGCCAGGAGCCCCTGGTGCGAAGCGCCGAGCTGGGGTGCACGGTCGATGAGGTAGAGAGCCTCATCAAGAGGCATGAGGCCTTCCAGAAAGCCGCCGCCTCCTGGGAGGAGCGATTCAGTGCTCTGGAAAAGCTCACCACAGTAAGCCTGAGGGTCCTTTGCTCCAACTCTTTCCCCTGGGCCTCAGGAGGATCCCCTGTCCCTTGCGAGGGTCCCCTACACCTCGGGAGAGTCCCCTGTACCTCGTGAGGGTCTCCTGCACCTCAGGACTGTCCCCTGCACCTCGAGAGGGTCCCCTGTACCTCGGGAGGGTCCCTTGTACCTTGGGAGGGTCCTCTGCACCTCAGGAGGGTCCCCTGCCCCAGCCCTTTCTGCTCTACCTCCCAGGTACCTTCCCTCAGGTAGAAATGGAGAAGCCATGTTGAGATCTTCATTCCCCTTTGCTTTTTACTCCCCCAAATGATAACTAAAGACCCATCTCCTCTGGCCCCTCCAAACTCCCTCGTCCTTAATCAGTAAGTAGCCAGAGGAGCAGCAGCTCTTGGAGCCACCAGATTGGAAGCCCAGGGTTAGACCCTCTTTCCCACCCCCTGGGTTTTCACCCCCTGCACTCATGGCTTTCTGCTAGTTAGAGGAGAGGGAGGAGCTGCAGAGACGGCAGCAGGAGCAGGAGGAGGAGGAGCGGAGGAAGAAGGCACCTCCAGCCTCAGTCTCCCCAGCAGCGCCTCCCCCCATGGATGGCCAGAGGGCCCCAGAATCCTCACAGGTTGGGTAAGAGCCGGGGCACGGGCAGGGAGAGATCAGGGGAGGGGGGAGAAGAGCCCATGGGACCAAAGGTCATAGTGACATCTCGCCCTCTCAGGACCCACCCCCGGCTGCCGTCCTCTGGGGAGCCAGTCACAGTCAACGGCGTCTGCACTGACACAGAGTCCTCCCAGGTGAGCCAACGCACCCTGGCTTCTGGCCGCCCTCGGGCCCTTGGCCTCCCTGCCCACGTGCCTCCCCGCTCCTTCTCCTGTTCTCTTTCTGCAGCCCCGGCCGGAGCCTCAAAGAGCAGACCAGAGCAGCTCCCTGGAACGCCCCGTGAGTCTGCCCTGTGGATGGGTCTTGGGCGGGGAGTAAAGGGGCAGAGGATGAGGGGCTTCCAGAAGCAGGGATGGTGTGGGTAGACGTCTCTCGGGCACCCACTGGTGCACTTCCTGTGACACGCAGGTTGGGTGTCACTGTGTCTCCCCCACAGTGACAATATCTCTCCCCACAATATCTCTCCTTTGTCCATAGGTCCCTGGGGCCGGGGAGGCAGCGAATGGCCCCCGGGGAGAGCGGCAGAACCGCACTCGAGGCCCTGCCCCTTCACCAATGCCCCAGGGCAGGGCATCTGAATCAGCCTATGCTGCCACTTTGCCCTCTCGCGGCCCCGAGCTCTCTGCCCAGGAGCAGATGGAGGGCCTGCTCTGCCGAAAGCAAGAGATGGAGGCCTTTGGCAAGAAGGCGGCCAACAGGTACTGAGGGCCCGAGAAGAATCTGCCTCAGGGACCTGGGTGCTGGGCATTGAGGTACCCAGAGACCCAGGGCTAGGAACATGGGTGGGCAGGCCATAGTTTGTGACTGGCCTTCTTGGTGTGTAACACATGCTAACAGCGGAGAGTCAGAAGCTCCAGAATCTGAAGACTCTAAAGACCAGCTACTGATAGCTGGCCTTGCTTGAGCCCCTCAGCCAGCAGGTCCTTGGACTTTCTCAGGCAGCCTTTGGGGTCAGCACCTGTTTCCTGAGAGATCAGGCCCAAATGGCCTCTCTTCATCTCGCTCTTGTCCTGGTTCTGTCCTCCAGAACCAAGGGGAGCAGATGTAATGAATCTGTCTTTGTCATGACACCCCTCAGATGCTCAGACAGCTCTCCAGTCCTCTGTCTCAGGCGTGATCCCAAGGCCTTTCCCCAGCCTTGCTGCCCTTCTTAAATTGTGACCCCCAGAACCAAAAAGAACCTTGCAGAGGGACATGCTCGGGGCAGAGACCACAGATAAGCAGCTCATCCCCCGTCCTCTGCACAGCTAGCGGTCAGCAGTCAGGCCTTCTGGCGGGCCACAGATTTTGTATACGGGAGCCTTCAGAGGCCCTTGGCTGCTCTTCAGGTCACCCTTCTGTGGATGTACCCAGGCTCGTTAATGCCTTTTGGGAGGCCCAGCCCCTGGACCTGAGTGCAGCACTTCCAGCAATACCACCCAACCCACCTGTCCCCACACCCCTTATGTCTAAGATGAGATGGCACTCCATTCAGGACTCCAGGCGGAGAGTCAGGGACAGATAGACTTAAAGATGAAAATGAAGGTTGAGATGGGAGCTGGAGCCCAAGCGTGGGCCGATCACGCGTCTCCGGGGCACCTACCATAAAGGACTGGTGTCCTGATCTGAGCCCCCTGTGCTTCCAGGTCATGGCAGACCGTATACTGTGTCCTGCGCCGCAGCACCCTTGGCTTCTACAAGGACGCCCGAGCCGCCAACATTGGGCTGCCCTACCACGGAGAGGTGCCGGTCAGCCTGGCCAGAGCGCAGGGCAGTGTGGCCCTGGACTACCGGAAACGCAAGCATGTCTTCAAGCTGGGGTAGGGTCAATAGCTGTGGCACAAGGGGACTCCAGTGAGGGCCAGCAGACCAGAGAAGCAGGGGATGGGGGTGTTGCTGCAGGTGGGTAAGGGATGCTAGCTAGGCAGACATCTCACCATGGCGAGAACGAGAATGTGGCAGATTGCACCTGGTGAGGCCCCAGGAGGGCTTCAGACCTGCCCTTTACCAGCCTTCTTTCAGCTTCCAGAGGAGCTGGGGAGAAGGCAGTCTGCCCATCAGAGGGGACGTCCATGTGGGCAGCACAGGAGAGCCCAGGCTGCTGGGCGCCCACTTCCCCCCATGCCAGGGTCTCACAGAATCTGAGAAATATGCAGGAAGGCACCCACCCAGCCTGGCTGCCCAGGCCGCCTCTCGGCTGCTTTCCCTAGCCCTTTGGCCGGACCTCCGTCTCTTGGGGCTCACCTGGCCAGTGGCCCAGCCAGGCTCTGCCCTGAGGTTCTTTCTTTCTCCACAGTTTACAGGATGGGAAGGAGTATTTATTCCAGGCCAAGGACGAGGTAAGTAAACTCCCTGCCCTCCACCCCACTTGCCCCCAGCGCCCCCGCTCTGGAATTCCACAGCTTCTGGGACCCCATTCTCCCTTTTTCTCTGCCTCCCTCCCTTTCCTCATACTCCGTGTGTCCCGTTTCTTAGTACTCATCACCCCTTTGCAATGTGCTGCTAGTTAATGTAAAGAAGAGTCACAAAAATATTTCCTTCTGTGATCTTAACGCTGTGGCTGAGTCCCTTCAGCAGTGCAGATTGCGACCCATTCAGTTCAGTTCACCAACCATGGATTAAGCACTTGTTATGTGCCAGTCCTGTACTAGGCACTGAGGACTTTTAAAAAAAGAATCAGTCCCTGCCCTCAAGGAGCTGACATTCTTCTAAAGGGAAACCACCTGAACACAGATAAGTAAATGCAAAATACATAGACTGTCAATGCAGGGTCATTTTGGCTGGAAGACTAGGGGTACATCAGTCTTTTTTGTGTAAGAGCTGGCACTTTGTGGAGCCTCGGAGGGAGCTCAGGGCTTAGAGATGGAATGTCTGAAACAGGGACCAGCCAGGCAGGCTGGATTGTGAGGAGCAGAAGGGAGAACTGTGTGAATGAGGGATAGAGGACTGTGGAGGGCCTTCAGGGCCCCATCAAGCCTCTGAGCCACTGGGCATCACTCCAGCCACCCATTGGGAGGGCAGGCAGAGGGTCTGTTCTCTCGCCACGTTCCCCCCTCCGCCAATGCAGACTCTTTCTGTCATCAGCTGGGTCAGCCTCTGGGTTGTTCACATTTTCATTTCTTATGCCTGATTCACAGCAGACTTTCCTATGGTGGTTGATAGTTTGCAGTTCTTTGGAAAAGGCTCCCATCTTCAGCACTTAGCTCTTGGCCCTTGGTCATGGCTGAGAATCCTTATTTACCTTGGCTATGAGACCTGTATGTGGCCTCTAGTGGAAGAATCCAGACCCTTCAGGGCCAGGCTGTGCAGCCTTGGGCCTGCTTTTCCCTGGCCCCAACAACGTTCTTCTCTAGTCTTGATTGGTTTTCCCCCAGTTTTTCCAAGGCAATCAGACTTCAGAGAGGTTTTACTTTGTGATTCTTTGGTTTTTTGGTGTGGTTGAACATCATTGCAAAGGACTTCTGCTTTTTGGTCCTTTGCAAATTCCCTGTTGTGCCTATGAGCCATGACGCAGAGCCGCAAAGCAAGTCCATTCTTTGTCAGTTCTATACCGTGTCTTGATCACAGATTTTTTTTTAACACTTGTTGTGGTTTCATGGTGTGTTGTGGTGGAACCTTCTCAAAGAATTCAGAGTCAGACCACCTCTAATCAAGTAGAGGCATTTATTAGAACGGCGCCTCCAACAGGCCGAGTACCAAGAGAAATCAGCAACCTAGTAAGACATCCCAGGCAAATTTATTGCATGATGATGCTGATTACCAACAGAATTTATGAATTTTAAAAAGGCAGGAGGAATTGGCTAAGGGATTAGGTAGTGGGGAGAGGTCCTGGCCTCCAAGAAACTCTGCACAAGATTACCCACAATGCGGAGAGAAAAATCCTCTGTGGGTGGGCCAGGTATGTATGGAAATGATATTAGAATAAGCTTCTGGACTCCCTAAATTCACCCGAAGGGCAGCTTTTGCTGGGACTGTGCAGGTGCCCACTTAGGGAAAGTTCCTTCTGTTGTTTTTGGCTCCATGTCCTGCTCGGGCATCCTGCTGGTGCTGCTTTCTAACTGGCTGAGTATTGTGGTCCTGTCTGAGACCGGATAGATGTGGTTGTGGTTTGAGTGCCTGGACACACCTGCTGCTACTGTGGGAAGTATGGGGAATGGGTCTGGGGGCAATGGCTGGGACTCCATCTCATGGACACCCCAGCTGTTCTAGTGAGGCAGTGAGGTAGAAATGAGGAAGTTAGGATGCGGGGGCAGTGGCGATATTGAGTCTGGGGGCCTGGCTGTGGTTAAATCTGGACACACTTGTTGTTCATTGGGGCCCATAAGAAAGTAAGGATACTGGGTCCAGGACCAGCTTTCTTAGGCGTCTGTCAGCCTTCACTTTTCTCTTCCTCCTGTGTATGTGGCCTTTGGCCTGCTAAGTGTTCTGACCTCTGCATCCCACAGGCAGAAATGAGTTCATGGCTTCGGGTGGTGAATGCCGCCATTGCCGCAGCCTCTCCAGCCTCCATAGAACCTGAGGAGCCGGTGGTGCCCAGTGCTTCCCGGGGCATGACTCGGGCCATGACCATGCCCCCAGTGTCCCCCGCCAGTGCAGAGGGGCCTGTCGTCATGCGTAGCAAGGAGGGCAAGGAGAGGGATCGAGAAAAGCGTTTCAGCTTCTTCAAGAAGAGCAAGTAGGCAGAGGCCACCCTGCCGGACCTCAGCCCTCGCTCGTGGCCGGTGGGCAGCAGCCCCTGGGAACTGCCGCCTGCCACTAGGGACCATTGCCAAGCCACGCACCATCCCCAGGAACTATGACTGGAGACGCCCAGGGTTCCCCAGGGCAGCCTTTTCTTCTGCTATTTAATTTCCAGACTGGTGATGGGGCCCAGGCAACCCCCAGTTCATCCTCTCCCCTCCTCTCATCCGTTTGGCTCCATTCAGGTTCCCCAGACCTCACCCGTCCCCCTGCCCCATGGAGCCTGGGACAGTCCCTCCGTAACCCTATGCCAAATGGGGCCTTGCCACCCTATTCTGCCCCACCTTAGGGCTCTCCTCTTCAACACAGCTAGGTTCCCTCTGGTTCTATGTCCCCTAGGAACTAGGCAGGACCATGTTGGAGCTGAAGCCAGGCCTTGGAGACAGGAGTGCTAAGAGATGGAGCCGGTGATGCTGACGTGCCCATCCCCCTGCCCTCCTTCCCCTTTCCTCTAGCCCTGAAATGCCACCCCACATGCTCCCAGGGGCGGGGGCTCCTCACTGGGGTCTCTAGCCATGTTGGACCCTTGGACACAATTAAACTGGTCAACTCCTTTGTGCCCCTGGTCTCCTGTGTACTTCGATGCCTTCCTTCTTGGATTTTTGTCTCAATTTCTGATACATCCCCTGACTGCCCCGCTTCAGGGCAGTGGCCACAGATGTGCCTCTCTGGGTGCATGGGTGAGGACTGTGGAGCCAGACTTGGTGTCTTGGCCTCACCAGCCTTGGTTCTTACACTGATGCAGGTCACACCAGGCCCCTCATGTTCCTCCTCACCCCATGTGCCTCTTGTCCCTAAATTCTCCACAGACCCTTGGCTCCCCACTAGAACATGACTCACTCCATGGTAGTCCAGGAAATGACCCCCTCCATCCCCTTCCTCCCAGGCTGTTAGAGCTAGAGGTCAGAGGTCCCATGCCTGGAGCCAGAACCATAGCTGATAAAGACTGGAGTTCTAATTCACGGACCCATAGGATGAAGTCATCCGGTGCCCAAGATTCCATCTGTGCAGAATAACTCAGGCTGGAAGTAGGAAAAAAAGGCTTGCTGGCTTTCTGATCTCAGGGCCCCAAAGCCTGACATTTCCCATGGTTGGCAGCCCCTAGAGACTGCAAATTGGTGAGCAGCTGTGCAGATGGGGGCCTTTCTAAGCATTCTGTCCTGGAGCTGGAGACCTGGGCAGGAAGATGGCAAAACACACAGCACTGGGTTAGATCAGCCACCTGGAAGGCATGTCTACACTGGTCCAGACTTAGGTGTGGGTAGAAAAATCCCAGGTCAGGTAGGGACAGGCACAGGGCTGCGGAGCCTGGCTAGCACATCCATCTATCTGAGTCTATTATCTGGCCCAGCAGAGAACCAATCAAAGCACCCCCTCGGCCTGCCCCCAGTGACCTGCAGAGGAGTCGTCTTGTTGGCACCACTTGTCCGTCCTCCGGGTGGAAGGCAGGCACCGTAAAGAGGCCCTACATGGAGGCCTGCCTTCACGTGACACCTAGATGCAGCCTGCCTAGGGCCTACACACGGCTTGCCAAAATCAAGGGGGCCAGAGCTGTTTGCAAGATTCCCTCCTCTCCCATTTACTAAAGTTGTAAGGAGACAAGATGGAAGAGGTGGGAGGGGATTTGTGGGGGAACATGTGCAAATACAACCACTGTTCCTGAGCTAGGGATAACATTCATTGAGGGTCCATCCATTGTGAACAATGTTGAATGCTGGGAATTGTGGGTGAAAAGTAAGAAAAGAGGGTCAAGAAACCTTAAAAAGGCACAACACAGGACACAGGCTAGGAGAGTGCTTGGACAACCAGGGCAGCTTTGGAAAAAACCAGGTTGCACTGATGGAAGGGACCCTCCACAGATCTGCAACTCCTCACCTGAACCCCAAAGTCACCTTCTTCTGTTCTGTCTATGGGAATGACCTTAGTGGGAAGGTCTCAGCTAAGGATTTAGGGGCAGGAAGGCTTCCATTCAAATCATATTGTGTGACTCAGTTTCCCCATCTGTAAAACATGAATGATAACATGGTACTTCTCTCACAGAGTTATCGTCAAGCCTAAATGAGGCAGTTTTGACCAACAAACATGTATTAAGTGTGTGTTGCATACCGGGCCCACTAGACAGACTAAGAAAGGCCAAAGATCGTTCCTGCCCCCAAGGAACATACATTATGGGGAAGACAAAACATAAGTAAAAATAGGTTGTCAGACTTCAAAGACAGAAGGGACCTCGCAGGCAGCTAGTCCTGGGTCTGTTCCAGTCCCCTAGTTCCAGGGTGTGCAGGGACCTTGATTTCTACCCTGTCATTTACCAAATGAGGTAACAGAGGCCTAGGGACTTTGTGGTCTGCCCAGGGTCACACAGAGTCAGGACTTGAACCCAGCCCGTCTGTTTCCCAAGCAAACAGCGCTATCTCCACTATGCCACACCCTAACTGAGGAGGCATTCCTCATAAATGGTCATTTAGAAACTTCTTGAAGCCTTCTGAGATGGGGAGCTCACCACCTCCCGGGGCAGCCCATTCCACTTGGGGGCAGCCCTAGTGTTCAATGTCTTCTTAGATCAAGCCCAAATCTGCACCCACCATTTTTGCCTTTAAGAATCCAAGCCCCCTGACTGGATGAAGCAAGTCTGTCCAAGGCCATGGGTCACTGATTAGTCTTGAGGGGGCAGGGAATGAGTAACACGTTGCCTTCATAGGCTGGGTGGCACGAGCTGGCAGGGAAGGAGTGTGTGGTGCTGGAACCTCAGTGCTGCTCCTGTAGGGTTCTGACCCGGTGCCTTCATCCGAGGCTCAGAACGCCTCCTTCCCAGGGATCCTGAGCAACCTGCCCCATCAGCCATGGGGCTCCAGGAACACGGAGGCAACCAAGGGCAACAGGGAGCTAGCTGAGTTCTGAGAACAGTGAGCTGGACATTTGCAGCAGGGACCACCTGGAGAAGTCCTTAGAGGTGAAGGAGGCAGCAGGCTCAGAGGGCAAAGGGCATGAAGGGGAAGGGGGCAAGGGGGCACCAGGAAAGGCCTGAGGTCATAATGAAGGCGATGATTCCTTGTGCTGTGTTCAGGAAGGAATTGGGTCAGGAGAGAGATGGCAGAGACTGCTACCTCTCGCCAGTCTCAACACTGCCCAATGTGTCATAGCAGAAAGGGAGTTTTGAGATTGCCCGGTCCTCTGAGATGAGTTAGAGTCAGCATCAGTTCCATTATGCCAGCCATCATCTCACTTGGGCAACACAAACATGCTGAGGTCACCTACAGTCAGTGTAGGAGGCAGCATTGGAACCCAGATCTGGCTCCAAGTCTGGTGGCCCATCCTACTTCTGGAAAGGAAGTTCTCCCTGACATACAACCTCAATTTTCCTCTCTAGCTTCCTCCCATGGTTCCCAGTTGTCCCCTGGGGCCAAGCAGAAGTGACCTACAGGGAGATTGAGGCCACTTCCCCACCCCACCCAGTCTTCTCTTCTCCAGGATGAACACCCCCAATTCCTTCAACTGATCTTCCACCGACTTGGACTCCAGACTCTTCCTCACCCAGGCACCATCCTCTCAGCACCCGCCCAACTCCTCGGCAGCCTCTTAAACCCTGACTCCCAGCACCAAAGAGAACACTGCAGAAGGGTCTGACAGGAGCCTAGTGGGCACACTGCCTCCTTATTTCTGGAAGCTTGGCCCCTCTCTTGGTGCCTCCCAAGGTCCTACTTGCTTCCTCACCACCTCCTCACACTGCCTGGGACCCAGATGGTCTACATTTCAGTTTTAAGTCTATGACCTATGACTGTCCTTCAGTCCTGTCAGACCTTTGGGGTTTTCTTGGCAGAGATGCTGGAGGGGTTTGCCATTTCCTTCACCAGCTCCTTGTACAGATGGGGAAACTGAGGCAAACGGGTGAAGTGACTTGCCCAGAGCCACTCAGGTAAAAAGTTTCGGAGGCAGGATCTGAATTCAGGTCTTCCAGACTCCAGGTGCTGCCCTCTATCCCCTGTAGGTTTTATGATCACTTATGACTTTATCAATCTCACCTGCAAATTCTCCACTGTAATGGTTCCCTTTGGCCACTAAGAGGTGTCCTGTCCACATGCTTCTGCTCTCTGCTCTGGAAAGGGCTGGAGTTTCGGAAAGTCAGAGGTTCCTGCGGGTTGGAACTTAGGATTCTTCAGCTTTTCTGTGGCCCAGTGCCCCGTGGCCGCAGTCAGTCTGTTGACGCCAGGGCCTCTCCTCTGAATCGCGTTTTTAAAAATAAAATCCAAAGAATGACGAAAGAAATCAATCATTCGACAAGACGGTGATCAAAATACATGTTAAAAACCAATTCGCAGCCCCAGGTCAGGAACCTCCAACGCCCTCAGCAGAGAAGGCAGACAGGAGACCCAATCAGCCGGTCAACAAACGAGCCACGTGTAACAAAAGGAAGAGGCCGCTCTCGGCTTTTGTTTTGCCCCCGTATTAGCGGGGGAAGCGGAGCTGCCTTGGCTGCTGGGGAAAAGAGACACTGGCGCAGCCTGCTTCACAGGGGAGCCTCGGAGAGCGACCAGCCACTCGGGCCTTTTTGGGCAATCTCCTCTGACTCCGGGGGACCGGAGCAGCCTAGCAAAGGGACCCAGAGAAGGCCAACGAGGAGGTGGCACGCTCTGGCCAAGGCAGAGAATCGGCCCGGGGCTCCAATGGACAGCGCGAGGACCTGGTCTGTTTCCTCTCAGGAAACGCGCGCCCCGCCCGGCGTCGCCATCTTCAAGTCGAGCTTTGGCTTGGAGCCGAAGCCTCAGCGGCCGTCACGCCGGGAGATCTTAACCTTATCTTTATAAACCATGTAACCGACTGAAGCTTTCGTGTCAATATCCAAAGGCACCCGCGTGAGCAAAGCTTTACCGGCTCAGACTGCTGTAGCTGAGGACAAGCTTGGACCCGGGCTCATCATCGCCTCCCCCACCCCCCCAAAGACCCCGTCCTTGGCTTCAGCAGATCCCCAGGACCCCCAGAGCCCACTCTGGCCCCGAGGTGCCCACGTGGACGTTCGTTTCATGTCAAGAGATTTCAAATGCACTGTGGAAAAACAGCACGCCCCCTAGGGCTCCTTTCCGACACCCGCCCCTCCCTTTCATCCTTTGTCACCCCCGCCCGGCCACCGGTGGCACTACCCATTGTGAAGAACCAGGGCCGGCAGCCCCTGAGACGGCCCCTGGGCTCCGGGAAGGTCTGCGGGTTCTTCCCCAGGTCCTACACGGGACGCCCCCTAGCGCGGCCACACGGCCTTCGCAACACCGGCGGGCCAACACGCCGCCGCAGGCTCCGTGGTCCACCTTCCCGGGGCGTCCGTTGGAATAACCCGGCTCCCCCCCAGCCGCCATTCAAAGAACCCCGCAATGGTTCAGTCTGGTCCCTTTCCTTCTGAGGGGCGGGACAGGTCGGGTTTGCCCGGCAGGGATTGGCCGGCCCTCGGGGGCGTGGCCTCGCCGGAAGGACGCTCTGCCGTCATCGCTCGGCCCCGCCCCGCGGGCGGAGAGAAAGGCAGGCGGGGCCGGCCCGTCGGCTCACGCTGTTTGCGCGCGGCGGCGGGATTGGCTGGCCGCAGCGGTGAGCGCTCGTGCTCGGGCGGGCGCGCTCGCGCCGGGCTCGTGCCTGCCTCCTGCGTGCGTGCGTGCGTGCGTTGGCCGCGGCGCGAGGCGGGCGCGGAGTCGGGAGGTCGCGCCGAGGCTCGAGCGGCCGTCGCCATTTTGTAGGGTTGTCTGTGACAGACGCGGGAGCCGCCGCCGCCGCCGCCGCCGCCGCCCCCCTCCTCCCCCGAGGTGCGACCGGGGGAGCCGGGGTCGAGGGCTGGGGAAGAGGCTTCGGTGGGCGGGCCGCGGGGCGGGTTCTGCCGCCTGGGGGCGGGGCCACGGGCGGGGCGGGGCTTGGGAGGCCTCCTGCGAGGTGACTAGCGCGCCCCCCCCCTCCCCCCCCCCGTCGCCGTTCTGCGAGGTGGGGCCTGGCCGAGAAAGCTGAGCCGCGCAGCGCGCCGCCGGGTCCTTCCTGGCCGGCGAGCATCCGCGAGGCGCCTGCCGTAGGCCCGCTGCAGGTGCCCCACGCCACGCGTGCTGGAGCAGGGGCGGGGCCGGAAGCCAGCGGCTCGTCCCGCCCCCTCCGCCCTCCCCATGACCCGAAGGTGACCCTGCCCCGCCCCCTCCCGCCCCCCAGGCCGCCTTCGCCTTCGAGATGGTGAAGCTGTTCATCGGCAACCTGCCCCGCGAGGCGACGGAGCAGGAGATCCGCGCCCTGTTCGAGCAGTACGGGAAGGTGCTCGAGTGCGACATCATCAAGAACTACGGCTTCGTGCACATCGAGGACAAGACGGCGGCCGAGGACGCCATCCGCAACCTGCACCACTACAAGCTGCACGGCGTCAACATCAACGTGGAGGCCAGCAAGAACAAGAGCAAGGCCTCCACCAAGCTGCACGTGGGCAACATCAGCCCCGCCTGCACCAACCTGGAGCTGCGCGCCAAGTTCGAGGAGTACGGGCCCGTGATCGAGTGTGACATCGTCAAGGACTATGCCTTCGTGCACATGGAGCGCGCCGAGGACGCCGTGGAGGCCATCCGCGGCCTGGACAACACCGAGTTCCAAGGTGAGCGCGGGGGCGGGGGCGGGGGCG
>CM053601.1:188968831-188984408 GCA_028646575.1 Pseudocheirus occidentalis | reverse complement strand
CTGCTGTGTGGCTTTCCCAGGAATGGGATTGCTGGGGGGGGGGGGGGGGGGGATGAATTCTAGCCATCTGTTGCCTATTCTTTGGTACTGTCCCAAGTACCTGGCCCTTGTGGCAGATATCTCAGGCCCTCTGCTGTTGGCATAGCAAGAGTTAGTCTTCTTCCTTTTTGGGCTGGATAGAGAGGGAAGCATGGCCATGCTCCTGAGCCTCCTGACTCAGGGGGCCTCTGTTCTTGCCTTGGCTGCACATCTGCCAGCTTGCTCTTCTCGGTCTTGCAGTGAGCAAGGACGGGTCCCTGCTTTGTGAAGGAAGGTCCTGGGACTGACTTAAAATCACACCCTGTTAGGTGACCCATCCCCATCACCCCCACAGGTTCCAGGCAGGGTTGCCATCAGGGTACAGTCAGGCAGAGTGCAACCAGGGTCCCTTTTGTGTGGGAACACGTTGGTCAAAAACACGTTCATGGTGAGTAGTTTGGCCAGTCAGGCTGCGGGGTGAGAGCTTCCCTCCCTGGCCCATCCTCGTCCCTCCTGGTACCTGGTCTTGGGGACCCACGCTGGCCACTCCCGACGTGGGGCTTCCTTCGGTAATTGGTGGCAGCGCTCAGACTCTGGGGTGTCCATGTGCAGAGTCCCCGCGTGTCTCTCTCTGTCCTGTTTTATTATTATCTTGTTATTCTCGGCATACTTGTGATAGAGGCTCTTGTCTTCTTTATACGTGGCTTCATTCATTTAAAACTACTTTGGATGCTTCTTTTAGTTTTAATTTGCATGTGGTGAAACTTGGGAAGTTGTAACTTCTGGCTCTGAGATCTGGCCCCCAAAGGTGCTTTTGGGCCTCTGGTCTTTTTCTTCCACTCTACTCTTTGGGCCCGTTCTGTTTCTCCACAGCTTTGGGACCCCTGACTCATCAAAAGGTCTTTGTTAGCTCCCTTTCTTTCCACTGACTCATTGCACTTCCTAGAGCTTGTCCTTTCCCTTGGATGCCCACATGGTAGGTAGGTAGGGTGGGAAGGAGAAGGTGTGTCTGTGCACTCAGATAGGAACTCCTGCCAGCGTGCCCTCAATAACCAAGGCTCTTCCCTGGCAGAGGTGTGTATGCTTGGGCATCTTGGTAGTTGTCCTTCATTTCTCCAGCTGCTGCGACTTGAGAAGTCCTGCCAGCCTGGATCTTGTTCTTGATGTATCCTGCAGACATCTGCCTGCTGCTTCCTCTCTTGCTGTGGCTGTGCTGGGAGCCGTACAGGTCTCTCGGCAGCATCAGAAGCGGTTGGTTGTCAGTGGCTCTGCGCCCCCTCCACTGTCCCGCCGGCCCCTTAGGAGAAGAGCCAGAGAACAAGGGCAGGGCTCTTCAGCTTCCCACGGCTTTCTGGCTTTGAGGCCTTTCATCTTGGGTGGGGGGGTGCTTGGAGAGTGGGTGAGGTTTCGAAGGCCGTCCCAAGAGGGAAGGGAGGAGGAGATGGATTTTCACAGCCATGATGAGCTTTTCTTCACTGTAAGCCCATGTATTGTGCTTTCTTTCAGGTGGGATGTGTGGGGGCTGAAGCCCCGGGCTGCGATTGTGCATGAGAATTCACCCTTCGTGCTCCCCCATCTTCGGGACATTCTCACGGCTTTGTGCGTTGGGTCCCTCAGGAACCATGGACCTTAATTTAACCTTGCTAAGTTGAGACTCTCCTCTGCCCACCCTGCCACCCCCACCCCCTGTTCTTCAGTACCTTCTCACTCCTGCTCTGTTCTCCCATTAGCCTTGGCCACGTCCAGAAACTGTGGCGGGGCTTGTGCTGTCTCCCCACTCATCTACTTTCACCAGATGTTGAGTCGGGGGGCTCACCAGTTGCAGGGGGGTTCTGACTCCTTCCCCATTTAGCCCCTAGTGGCTTGCGATGGGCAGACATGTAGAGTTGGTCACTTTTTTTTTCCAGTGAAATAAATGTTTTTCAATTTAGGGTGTGTCTGTTCTGAGAGAGTCCTTATCTGGGGGTGATTTCTTGGGTCCTTTATCTCTCCCTAGAGGGGCACTGGGAGGTATTAAATTTTGAAATCATTTCCAGCTGCTCGGCTGTCCTTGGTGAGCATGGGGAGGCTGAGGCAGAGGAAGGTTGGGGAGAAAGGGCTTCTTCCTCAGATATAGAAAGCTGGTTTCTGCACTGTTTAGCTGTAGGCTTGGCATCGTGGCCCACTTGCTGATCTACTGGCCTGGGTCCTTCCTTTGAATATGGGTAGGCTTGACAAGATGACGTCTGCAGATTGGTTCAGTGCTGGGTAAAGGTCTCTTAGTTTCCATGCAGTCCCAGAGGGACCCGGATCTGGAGCGTGGTCCTTTGATGTTTGAGGCTGTTCATCAGACTGCTTCATCATCAAAGAGCAGACCTAGTGAGCAGCCTTGGCCTTGCTACAGGAGGCCGGAGGGCCGGCTGACTCTTAGCTGTGTCCTCCCTCCACATTCTACGTGGATCTCTTCTTTGTTGCCCTGAACTCTAGGTCTGTGATTAGCTCGTAGCTGCTGGCTCTGGAGGGAGGTGAGTCCTCAGGCTTCCACATCCTGCCTTAGTGTTCTAGTGCTTGGCTTGACACAGGTACAGAGGCGGGAGGAATGGGTGTGGATGTGGGGGAGCTCAGATGATGACATTTAGACTGGGCTGCTTTTTTTTGTACTGTTTTGTTTTTAGAGAAATATCGTCAAAGGCTAGAAACCCCATAGTTGGGTTATTTGGCCAGGACTCAACTTAACCATGTTAGTAATTTCTAGATCCAGGGAAAGGTGTCATTTCAAGTATGACTGTCTTTGCTACCCACCCCCAAAAGGTGCTCCTGAAGAGAGACAGTGAGAAGAAGTGGGATGTTTGAGAATACTGGGTTCAAGTGTCCCTTAACCCCAGACCCAGTCAGAAGCTAGGAAAACGTGCTGGAGTGAGATGGATGAGCTTACTTTCTTCTGGATCACGATTTGTGAGGCAGTGTGGCAGAATAGGTGGAAGTCTGGCACCATAAGTCAGAAAATCCAGAGCTCTAGTCTCTGTGTGACATGGGCAAGACTGGCACTGCCCTATGGTGCTCCTGCCAACCAGCAAAGAGCCTGGAAGCCACAGAAAGGGGGTCAGTCTGCAACTGGGGGGTGGGGAGGAATCTTTACAGACATGTCCTCACTGCTCTGAATGCTGAGAAGAGCCTTGGCCTGTTGGGGGATATGGAAGGGATGAGTTAACACCTAGTCCTGTGGAAAGGGAAGTTAACTCTTTTCTTCAATGTAAACTTCGGTAGGAAGGGGCTGGGAGGGCATCACTTGGTGCTCTCCTCAGTGAGTGAGCAGTGTCTTGGTCTGATGTGCCCCTGGGGGAGGAGGAGGAGACCCTCTTCTGCCCCTCCATTTGTTCTTGTCATGTCTCCCTGCTGGGGGGAAGGGGTGCTCTGATCCTTACTAGAGATTTCTCCAGTTACCCTTTCAAGAGGAAGCTTGACTTAGTTTCCAGTGGTAGTGATGCTGCCAGGGTGGAGCATAGCACAGGAAAATGGAGCAGGGCAAAGTGGCACAATTTCTATCATACTTGAACCCAAAGGTAATGTCTTACCTGGGTAGAAAGGACCGTACCTCTTAACTAGGATCCGCTTCAGCCATTGAGAAGGGGTTCTGAGCCACTTGGCTCAGCTCCCACCTCAAGGCTCCTGGGGTGAGGTGCTGGAGGTGGCGGGGTGGCCGATTGATGGATTGGGAGCTGGTGGGGTGAGCAGCTTGGAGGGAGGCCCTTGGCTTTGTGCTGCTTTGAGTAATTTTGTCAGTGACTTGGATGAAGGAGCCTATGATGCTCCAGCTGAGAGAGAGCCAAGTGGCTGAATGATGGAGCCAGCGTCTCCCCCAGCTGAACCTTAACAGGTTTAGTAGGGAGAATATTGTAAACTTGGGTTCAGAAAATCAGTTTCTCAAATACAGAACAAGGGAGGTGTGGTTTACAGTAATGTGTCTGAAAAAGCCCTGGGGGTTTGTCTGACTCTTTGTCCCCTTTGGGGGGTTTTCTTGGCAGAGATGCTGGAGTGATTTGCCATTTCCTTCTCCAGATGCTCTTACAGATGAGAAACTGAGGCAAACGGTGCAGTGACTTGTCCAGGGTCATACAGTTAGTAAATATCTGGGGCAGGGCTTGAACTAGGGTCCTCCTGACTTTAGGCCTGGCACTGTCCGCTGCGCCATCCAGCTGCCCCCTGGATGTGATGCAGCCACCCAGAATGTTAGAAGCTCTTAAGATGTGTTGAGGCATCGTGGGAAGTAGTCCATGACCACACTCTGTCCGTGAGGATCCCTGGAGAGGGCCTCATCCAGACTTAACAGGACCTGCATTGTTGTTCCATCTCTCTCTGGTTCAGACTGCTCTTAGAGCCCAGCCCTGTTGGATGCTTCTTACCTTTTGGACCCTGTGGAGGCAGTCATCCCAGACAGACGTGGGCATGTTTCAGGAGGGCTACGAGCGGGCCACAGAGCATTCAGAGGACTGGCTGGGGCAGTGACTGGTGTGATGGACAGCTCTTCAGACACAAGCTGCATGACCCTGGACAAGTCACTTAACCGTTCTGCCTAGACAGCTAGCTTGCTGGATTGTTGCAAGGATTGAGATGATTTTTGTACAAAGTCTGGCCTTTAGACGGCACTGTCTAAATTCTTATTCTTTCCCTGTCCTCTTCCCTTAGTACCAGGGAACATAGAATTACAAAAGCAAAGACAATCCCTACCCTCTAGTAGGAGGTAGGGGAGGGGTGACCAGAGAGGGGCACTTTGGGCCTGTGAGAAGTTCCCAAACCCATTCCCCTGTAGCTTCGGCAAAATCTCTTTGGTCTTAGGCTCAGCACTGTCGAGGGCCCAGGGAGCAGGGAGCGATGGGGACTGTGGTTGGGGCTGATCTGGAAGTGGGCCAGGGGGGACACTGGCCAGTGAGCACAGCTGGGCCTCTAGGACTGAGATTATGAGAGGAGAAGGTGGAGGTCTCTGATCCCAGTGGCAGGGTCCAGAAGAGACTCTCAGGCTGGAAGAAAGCTAGGGTCAGGGTGGGGTGGGCAGAGACAGGTGGGTGAGCTTGACTTTGTTTGAGTGGATGTCGTGGGACAGAGGGATCACATCACAGTTTCAGAGCTGGAAGGGGCCCTAGGTTCTAACCTCATTTAACAGATGAGGGAACAGAGGCTCCTAAAGATGACACCCCATGCCTTTTATGCTACACTGTGGGGCCTCAGGGATTCTTGTCATTTGGCTCAGCCCCCACAAGCAGGAGGTGGAATTTGGGGGGAGGCGGCTAGTAATCCCCAGTCATGAGCTCTATGGGCCTCAAAGTTAGGGGGCCATCTGGATGGGATGGCCTCGAAGGCCCCGAGTCTGTGGTCTGCAGACCAAGGCTAGATTCTATTTCCGGTTGGACTGGCTGCGTCCAAGACCTCATCTGACCTTGAGACTCTGAGATACCTGGTAGTAATTACAGCTGTAGATTGGGCTTTGCTGTTCTCATCCTCCCCTTCCATTACAGAGAACAAAGACAAGAGGAGTTCAGTCGTTCAGTCGCTCTCTCCCCCTCCAGCTCCAGCTGATGGGAGGCTGTGTGGGATCTCTGCTAACACCCCTCTTCTTCCTTGGTCCACTGCTCTCCTCTTCCTGGCTGCCTCTTTGCTTTGGCCCCTCTTCTCTTTCGCCCTGCCCTTGTGGTGGAGGGAATGAGTCCATCCCATATCAAATGGGATGCTTTCCTGGGCCCCAGGGGTGGTGGACAGCCTTAAGTAGCAGTCTTGGACTTGGCTTGGAGCCCTGGGTACTTTACCGCTCAAGGTCAGTCACAGCCCAAGTTAGAGAACGTCCAGAAGACATAGTCAACTTCTTTACATTCTTTTGGCTCATGCCCTTGTCACTTGTAGGGAGCTCTACATTCAGTTTGAGCCCCTGACCCTGGAGCTTAGGACCTCTCCCAGTGTCAGCAAGACTAGCACCAGGAGGGAAGGTTTTGAGCCTCCTGGGGTACTTGGTCCAGGAAGGTATGATTGAACTCTTGAGTAGTTTCACACCAGCCACACCTTGGCCTGGAGCTGGAAACAGGCTGGACAGACTGATTTGACCTAATTCAGCATGGCCCGCATCAAAACGGGAGAATTCAGTCAGCTTAAGAATTTGGAGGCCAGGGTTCTCTGGATCTTCAGTGTTATTTGGGAAAGAACAAAGAGCCAAGAGCACCTTTCTTCCCTGGGCTTTGGTGCTCACTGGTGTCATTGTCACAGCTTTGGAAGTGGAAGAGGGGGGATAATCCCCTTTCTCATCAGAGCTGCCAGGTCTTTAAGACTTTAGTGAAACAAAATCATCTTAGAGTGAAGTTAGTGTGGAAATAGCATGTCAAGAATAGCTCTGCAGGTAATGGGGCATGCCTGGGATGTTGGGGCTCTTCAGGAGATTTCATGTGTGCAGAGAACAGTGGATGTGGTAGCTCTTAGGGAAGGTAGGGCCTCGTCTCACCCCCTGCACGTTGTGGCAGCCTCCTCAGGACCCTAATGTACCCTGGTCTGTGTCCCTGTCATTAATCGACGTCTCCTCAGTGATGGACGCAGCCTCTCACATCAGCAGCGGCTTAATTATGGCCTGTCTGGTGCACATCTTATAGTGACTACCCCCCGTAGCTGCAGGGGACAGAAGGGGTTCCATTACTGCACCCCCCAATTTTTATTTAAGTTCTATAAAACCAATACACAGCTCTGTATTCCTTGTTCCTTTAAATGCCGAGGTGGCCTGACTGAATGAATCAACAAGTATTTCTTTTTTCTTTGACCTGGAAGCTCTGGATCTTGGCCACAGTATTCCTAGGAGTTTCTGTTTTGAGGTTTCTTTCAGGGGGTTCTTACTGTTAAGATTTCCTGAAACAGGATGTCTAGGCCCTTTTTCTCTGGTCGTGGCAATCACATAATCCAGTGACTCTTAATTTTTTTTCTCCTTCCTCTGTTTTCCAGGTCATTTGTTTTTGCTATGAGCTATCTTATGTTGCCTTTAATATTTTTAGTCTTGATTTTGTTTGTTTGTTTTTTTAACTTTTTTTTTTTTTTGCTTTTTGGAGGGCAGTTGGGGTTAAGTGACTTGCCCAAGGTCACACGGCTAGGTTTTTGTGTGTGTGTGTGTGTGTGTGTGTGTGTGTGTGTGTGTGTGTTAAGTGTCTGAGGCCAGATTTGAACTCAGGTCCTCCTGACTCCAGGGCCGGTGCTCTATTCACTGCGCCACCTAGCCGCCCCCTTGATTTTAATATTTCTTCTGATACATTTTTATTGACCACCTACTCTGTGCCTAGCTCTGTGTCAGGTGCTGTGGATTCAAGCACAGGGAAACAGTTCCTGCCCTCAAGATGCTTATGTTGTATGGGGGGGCCGGGGGGGCGGAGACATACAGCAAATACACCTCTAAATATATACAGAATAAACACGAAGGGAACAAGTAAAAATGAATGAAAAGTCGTTCAATGCAAGTTTGTTTGGGGAGAGGGAAAGGACCCGGAAAGATTGTCTGAAGAGTAAACACTTGACTTGTGACTAGTGGAAGAAGAAAAAGGGGTGAGAGGACAGTGTGGTCCTGACATGAAGGCTGGCTGGGCCAGAGGCCAAGAGGAGGCCAAAGCCAAGACAGCTTTAGCTGTGGACAGATTGTAAGGTGTTGGAGAAAGGGCCACGTCCAGGGAGAATGGAAAACTGGTTGGGACCAGGCGGTGGAGGGCTCTAGAATCTAATCAGAGGAGTGGATATCTGGCCCCAGAAGCAGGAAGGAACCACCAGAATCTGCAGAGCCAGAGCTGCGTTTGAGGGACGGTGGGTCAGCAGACCAATTAGGTCATTTGCAGTAACCTCGTTGGTGTGCGTAGGGTGAAGGGGGTTGATTGTGGAGATGGAAACAGCAGGATCTGACCGTGTTAGGAGTGTGATGAGAGCCAGGAGAGGGAGAAACTGCAGTTGTGAGCTTGGGAGGTGGAAGCATGGATGGCTTCGAAGGAAACAGGGACATTTGGAAGAGGAGAGGGTTTGGGGCAAAGGTAAGCTTGTGTGCAGAATTTGAGATGCCTCAGCCATCCTATCTGAAACTCCCGGGTGGGGGCAGGACAGAGGGCTTAGACAGGAGAGGGGGTGTCCAGGAGGTAAGGACGCAGGACTGACCGGAGGCCTGGGAGAGCACATCTCCGCGTGCTTCTGAGTGCAGAAAGGATGGTGGCTTGAGAACAGTGGAATCTAGCCACGATCTCTTAGTGATGTGACACTTGAGCACATTTGAAGGCAGTGGGGAATAAATATGAAAATGAATGTTAGAAGGTTAGGAGGGGCTCATGGGGGAGGAGAGCAGCAGGATGAGGAGGGCCCTCTGCCATCCCTGGGTCAGAAGCAAAAGGTGAAGAGAAGAGGGGGTTCAGCTTGAATGACCTCAGTTATTCTCAGTAAAATAAGAGGTGGGAGCCTCAGGTGGGGAAAGGAGGTAGATGGGGAAACCTTGAGTCATTTCTGTGGGGATGGAGGACGAAAGGATTACCTTCCTGTAGAAGGGACCCATGGACCCAGTGAGTCTGGCAGCCACAGGGATGACGACTTTGACACAAGTCTCACGGGAAGTTGGACCAGGTAACCATAAGATTAAAAAGAGTGAGTGAAAGTCAGAGTGGCCCGACAAAGTTGGGAGCAGAAGTGCTTCATGGGTCTCCCTGGGGGTGAGGTGGGGGCAAGGGACCAGGAGAAAGTGACCTTCCCTGTGTGTGTCCAAGGTGGCTGCCTGGTCAGGGGACGCTAAAGGGTCTGAGGGGACGTTGACTTGGATATTGAAGTCCCAGGGATAACAGCAGGTGCTGGTGAGGAGGAGGGGCCACGAGCCACGTGCAGCTTCCTTGGGGACTGGCTCACCATGGTCCGGTTAAGCAGGCAGATGGGAAGTGCGGCTACTCCCTGGGGCGCTGGCCGAGCACCCTCACCTCCTTGTCTAAGATGTCTTTTGAAGGCAAGGTCACCCTCAGTCCGCTGGCATCCTGTGGGCTTCCTGTGAGTTTGGCCAGTGTGGGTCAATCCTGGAAAGCTTTATTCATCCTTCATGCTGTCAATATGAAATGAGAGCCTAGAACAGCAACTCTCAACCTGTGGGTCGCTGCCCCTTTGGGGGTTGAAGGACCCTTTCACAGGGGTTGCCTAAGACCATTGGAAAACACATTTCCTATGGTCTTAGGGACCGAGATACAGCTCCTTTGTCCATCTCCAGGCAGGTCCGCCCACATGCAGATACACCCACATAGGAGTAAAGGGTTGAGGCATTAGGAAGGTTGAGAACCAACCACTGGCCTAGAGGCTGTCCAACAGCTGTGGATGAGGTGTGACCAGCAGCCTAGGTCTGCTCGTGACCTTTGTCTCCTTTGTCTCCGCTGGCCAACAGACTGAAGAGCCTGAAGGCTCTTGTGTGGGTGAACCTGGCACGTTGACAGTACTTCAGCCCAGGGAGGAGGGGAAGGGGCCAGCGTCTCTTCTCTCTCCCCTTCTCATGCTGCACAAATTCAGAAGGGTGGAGAGGGGGGCCTTGTGCCCCAGAGCAGGAAGCCCAGACATAGCTCAGCAAAGAAAGAAGGGGCAGCAGGCAGCTGTTAGGTTCCCACTTGAGGCCAGGCTCTGTGCTGGGCATTGAGGATAATTGAGTGCCCGAAGTCACGCATCTGGTCAGTGGGCAAGTGAAGCCCAAAGCCCAAGCCTTGGGTCAGCTCCTCCCGCAGCACTGTCTCCGCCTGCCACCCTCTTGGTAGCCTCGGGAGGGAAATGAGGATTGTTTTATTAGAGGTCACAGAAGTACCACATCCTCTTCCACTGACTCCTGTGAACAAGATGTTTCCTCTGCTTTGCTGAAAAAAGCCAAATTAGACCAGGCATGATTCAGAAGGGAGGATGTCTAACCAGCCACATTGTAATTACCGCAGGGAAGGATCAGAAAACTGTAGGGAACCGAGCTCCAGATGAGTGGGACTGTCACTTGTAGGAGCATTGCCCACAGCTGGGAGGGGACACCCAGAGCCTGGGAAACGGAGGTGGGGGCTGATGCCGCACCTGAGGAGGAGCAGATGCCTTGGGGCACAGAGGGGACCCCACAGAAGGCCTCGCCCTCCCAGGCTGGCTCCTTAGACTCACCACGTCTCCAAACACCTCTCAGAAAAAGTCTGTCTGGACGTCCAGCCATCATCCTAAGCTCAACACCTCCAAACTCATCTTTCCCCCAAACCCTTCCTCCCCACCCCCACCAGTGCTCTGCCCAAAAGGAATATAAATTTCAGTCTCCAAAACTTTGTTGTATTTTTGGTTTCTCTTGCCTTCACCCCAAATCATTCTGTTCTAGGTCCTTTGTGTCTCAGGGCTAAGGTTATCCACCTTTCCACCCTGGTGTAACCCCTCCCAGGGTTACAGGTGCCTTCACTGAGGGGCCACCCTTCCTCTGACCCTCTGCCTTTGTGGTGCTGGCCAGGGTCCTATTGCTGCAGCTCCTCTCTTGAACCTCAAGAAGATTGAAGACCAGTTAAATCAGCTGGGACAGACATTTCTAGTTTTGGCTTCTGTGAAGGGATTCCCTAAGACTCTTATCTTGAAAACTTCTCCACTAAGCCTAGGAGCCCTCCCATCCCCAACACCTCACCCTGCCTTTTCCTCACATCCTCCTGGTTTTCTGAGCCGCCCCCATTTCAGTGCAAATTCTCCCTTGTTTCCCTTTGGCCTGGCCCCCTGCTGTTCTGGCTTTATCTCTCTATGTCCTGTCTTGCACCCCTCCATCTGACAGGGCTCCTGGTCAGTTGTGGCCCACGTGTACCTCAGAGCCGGGCCTCCTGGTTTGGTATTGACACTTAAGCAGGTCAAGGATATATCTTGATTTGTTCTCATTTTCCGGTAACATTCCCAGCCGTGTGTGTGTGTGTGTGTGTGTGTGTGTGTGTGTGTGTGTGTGTGTGTGTAGGACTTGGCTCCAGGGAACTTTGTGCCCCTTGACCCCAAATATGAGGGAAAACAAAGCCCATCTAAGCCTGATCTGGGGCAGACACAACCTTGTGGGAGAGGAAGGGAGGACACTCACTGTTAACTTTCATCTTCTCCTGGGAGTGGGGACACCAGAGTAAAAGGCACCTCCTTACCATCTAGATCTTCAGGGGGAAAGTCATAGCTGAAGGGGGAGCCTTCCTCCCTGCAAGCTGACCCACTACCCCCGGGGGAGCAGGCCAGCCCAGCCCTGGGCATTCTCCGACCTTTATCAAGGTTTGGACCTCCAAACGAACAAGTCCTGCTCTTGTGCCTGGAAAGGGGGTGTCCTCCCCAGGGGCTCCAGTCTCCATCCCTGTCACTTCCCAAAGCAGATCTCCTTTCTAGCCTTCCCTTCCCTAATGAGTTGTCTTTCCCTTTAGAATGTAAGCCTCCTGAGGCAGGCCCTGTAAACTCTGATTCATTTCCCCTTTAGAGTAAATGAGCCTCCTCAGGTGCCCAGCTTCATGTGTGCATTGAGAGGCAGGATGGACAGAGAGAGAGCTGATCTTGAGGCCAGGAAGGGCTGGGTTCAGGCTCTGCCTTGGTTAGGAAGGCACAACATGAATGCTTCTGCCCTCTAGGGCAGTGGTATCAGACTCCCACAAGCAGGGCCACCACATTGGTCCTCCAGGTCCCCCAGAACCCACATTGACATAGAAAACCACAATCTTGACATCTGTATTTTGTTCTGTTTTTATTTTGTTAAATATTTTCCAATTTCATTTAAACGTAGTTGTGGTTCCCAGCTCGCGGATGATGTGTAGGATCATGGGTATCTGCTCCGGGCAGATTTCGTTGGTGGAACTTTTGTCCCCTGGGCAGTTATTCCCTGGGCTGATGGAACATCTCCCCAGTCCTTCCCTTCTCTTCCTGCTCTCCCAGACCCCTGGTTCCCCTCAGAAACCCTCCAGAATCTCCAGTCCTGTCCCACCCCAGGCCCTGACATGCTGGATTAGGGGATGATGAGGGTCTGCACTAGGCACTGGGGTATAGAAATCCATCATGCCCTACTGGAAGGTAAGGGGGGGGAATTGGGGCAGCTGTAAGAGAGGGCAGGTTGGGGGAAGGGTATTCAGCATGCCTACCACATGGGGGGGGTAGTAGGGGCGAGAGAGGGAGAAAATCTGTAACTCAAAGTCTTTGGGAAATGGATGTTGAAAACTAAAAATAAATTTTAAAAAAATGGATCTGGGAGGGGGTAGACCCTGAGGCAATGATTATTTACATTCATTCTGAGCCAGTCAGGGCTGGGACTGTGACCGAGTCAGAGCAGAGTGATTTGGGGTAAAGGCTGGTCTTCAGGAGAAACCAAAACTAGGACAACAGTTTGGAAAATTAAAATGGACATTCCTTTTGGGCACAGCACTGGTGGGGGTGGGTTTGGGGAAAAGATGAGGAGCTTGGATGAGTTGAGCTTAGGATGACGGCTGGACATCTACATGGAGGTTTTCTGAAAGGTGGTTGGAGACTCGCTGAGCCTGAGGTGCCAGCCTGGGAGGGGGAGGCTTTCTGTGGGGTTCCCTCTGCTGGAGCAGCTGGAACCCCAGGAGAGCAAGGGGGCAGAGGGAGGCCTAGACAGGCCTCCAGAGTCCTAAGGCTGGAGCTATGTCCAGGCTCTCATAATTGGAGGGAGGACCCTCTCTCAACAGAATATGGCCTGGCCCCTTTCCCTGCCCATGGCTACATGATTGGCCAAGGCACTTTGTGATTGCTGAGGGCCTCCATCTCCCTCCCCCCAACAGCCCCACATAGGTGGAGGCATCTTGGGCATTTTGAGTGAGGTTGAGTTTGGGCACCTCGGTTCCCCAGCAGTGAGTGTCTGCACTGGCCCATGTTATGCTGACCCGACCACCTGTCTTTATTGCTGATGCCTTTGTCTTGACACCACAGCTCCCCCCACTCCCAACTCCCTTCACCCTCCTTGTGGCAAAGAACCAGCTAGGCAGAAGCCTCCCGTATTGGAAACTCTTGTGAGAGTGTATGAGCTCTTCTGTTCCTGGAGTCCCTCACCTCTCTGCCACCAAGGAAGGGACCATCTCTTCTCTGGGAGCTTCCTTGGTCTTTCCCATTGCTTAGAGGGAGGGGAACAGAGACTAAGCCTTTAATGACTGGCTCTCCAAAACCAAAGAGGTCACCCAGCTCCCTGTCCACAGCCTCTATTCAGTAGTCTCTTTGAGGATCAAATACAAAATCTGTTGGCACCCTGAGCCCCCTTCCCAGGCTGCTTACGCCTCACTCCCCAACATATACTCTTGGATCCAGCGACCCCGGCCTCCTTTTTGTTCTCAGAACTCTCCCTCCTTGGCTCCAATTACCTCCCCTGGGTGGGCCCAGGCCCTGGACCACTAGTGCTCCTCTTCTCCCTCCTGTCTTCCCCGGCTCCCTTCAGGTTCCAGCGAAAAGCCCACCTTCTGCAGAGGGTCAAAGCTGCACAACTCTGGAGTATGACTGAACCCAATTAAAATGTCATTAGGAAGTACTTAATACAACAAATGAAAACGAAATAAACCTAGCTGATGTTAATTTGTGGTTTTCTAAGTCCGTGTGGGCCTTCAGGAATCCATTTCTCTTTGAGTTTGGTTTTGGTTTTTTGCCAATCACCCCTCAGATTGTGAGGCCTCCAGGGCACGGACTGCCTTTTGCCTTTCTTTGCCTCTCCAGCACTTTATTAATAAGGTTCGTGGCACCTAATAAATACATACTTATTGACAGATTAAAAAAAGTTCTCAGGACACACTTACACGGCATGATTAATGAACATTTTTCTCCATCACTTTATATCTAGAGAAGCCAAGAAACAGTCCTGGCCCACTGTGCAGGATCTGCTGATTTCTGGGGTGCAAAGGCTTAGACTTCACATTTGAGCTGCCTCCAACACATTCCCCAACCTGTCTTTGCAGAAACTTCCAGAAAATATAGGCCTGATCTGCTTCAAATGGGATTGGACTCAGAAGGACCTAGGTTTGTACCCTGTGTGACCCTGGAGTTTCATATCACATGACACTTCTATAAAATGAGAGATCTGGGTGGGAAAAGAGGGGGGTCACCGACCCATGCATATGGTTGCCTGCAAGCCCATATTGGCTTACAAAGCCACACAGTTACATAGATCTTTTTAAAAAAATTATTCTGTTAAATATTTTCTGGTTATGTTTCAATCTGGCTTGGGCCTACTTAGGAGTGTTGAGGACCGCCTGGGCCAGATGACCTCCAAGGTACCTATAACCACTAAGTCCATGACAGTCCTTTGAATGTTGGGGCCATTCCTGCTTCTTAATGGTTCCTATAGATGTGTGACCACCCCTCCCCCACCCATCCACCCTTCATGACATATCTCAGTTGCTTTCTGAACACAGGTCATGGCTGGGGAAAATAGGCTGTGGCCTAAACCCTTCAAACTTGGCTTCATCTGAAATTTTTGATCTTTGCACTCTGGCTACGTTCCATGCTACAGACCCCACAGCGTCCCCTGGAGATCGGTGAAAGCTTCCCAGAAGCCCCTTCAAACTACCCTGGAGCTTGGCTGGTTTGTGGGCTCATGGGCTGGTCTGATCCCTCTGGGAGAACAGAACCATTATCAGGATTTAAGAAATACTGACATGAGATCTCCTGAGGGCAGAGCCCCTTTCCCAGTCACACTAACCCCCCCCCCCCCAGCCCAGGGCCTGGCAGGTAGCAGGCACCCTGGGAGGAGTCAAATGCTCTTGAATATTGGTGAGGTGGTTTTAAAAGTTTCCCCCATTCAGTTCAGCCCTCTCTTTTTCCCTTAGTCAATTCTGGGTCCATCTCACTGTCTGTCAGCAGTGTCCATCCAAAATGTACAGGCTGATGGACAGACTCCATGGGCCTCCATTCATTTGCTTCCTGTGACCTTGGGCCACAGAAACTTTTTGTCCATTTGATTCTTCCTACATTGTTGTTGGGGCAGCTTGATGGCTCAGTGCATAGAACCTGGGGCCTGGAATCGGGAAGGCTTGAGTTCAAATCCAGCCTCACACACAGGTAGTAGTTGTGTGACCTTGGGCAAGTCACTTAATCTGTTTTCCTTAATTCACTGAGAAGGAAGTGGCAAACCATATGTGACCCATATGGGGTCACAGAATCAGACGCAACTAAATGATCGAACATTTGGTTTATTAGACTGATCTCTTTTTAGTGGCTGGGTACAACCAATCAAGGAGTGGCTTTGGTGGCCAGGAAAGGGCTTATGCAGAAAGCGGTGGTTAAATGTCTTTTAAAGGGGGAGACAGAGCTGTGAAACAGAGGTGAGGCAGGCGTCTGTCCCAGGGGCGGGCATGCGGTGTGGTCTGTGGAGGGGACGGTTAGTGTGTGACAAAGAGAAGCCAGAGAGCTCAGTGGTGGGAGAAGCGTCCAGTGGGGCAGGGAGGAGAGTTAGTGGCCAGAATCCGAAGGTCTTTGGAAGGTAAATGGCATTTGTGTTTGATCCAAGCAGTGATAAAGAGGACTGTTAGAGCCCATTGAGGAGGGAAGTGACCTGGCTGGATCCGGGCCTAAGGAATGTCACTTTGGCAGCTGGGTGGGGGTCAGACAGGAG